>JAPMOQ010039027.1:170481-240740 GCA_026543055.1 Argiope trifasciata
ATATATATATATAAATTAAGGGTAAGAAAATTAATGAGTGGGAGAAAAAAGTTTGAAATTTAATTGAAATTAAATTTTTACTCATTGAATTATTGTTCTCGCTTATGAGTTATAAAATTTTTTGCGATCTGTAGAGTGAATTAAGAAGTTAAAAAATTATCGTCTTAAGATCTTGAAAACTCGATGTGCGGATATATTTAAAAGTTAAAAACAATCCAGAAAGATATAAATTTCAATTAATATATTAAATTAACCAAAATATTTTCGAACTGAATTTTCAACTTTTTATACTAGGAAGTTCTGAAAAAAAAGAAAAAAGAAAAAAAAAATCGAATTCTCGACAAATTTGATTTAGTAATTTTCCAACTAGCTAAGTATTGGGTTATTCGGAAAGTCATTTCGTATTTTTTTGTCAAAATGAAAAGAAATTTTCGTTTAATGAATAAATTATTTATTAAATTATAAAATTGCCATTCTGGTCTAATACCTTTTGCCATATTTTTGGTAGTAACATGATTACACGCTCATAAAAGTTTTGGTCTTTGCTGTAAAAAAAACTGATCGAGGTGGTTTTTGGCCTCCTCATTTGAAGGAAAAATTTTGCAAATCAGTTCTGGTACTGATGTACTGTTAACACATATTCTCCACACATATTGGCTAATTTATTTTTGGCTTGAACAGCATTTTTACCTTTTATAGCAAAAAAGAAAAAATTGACGAAAATGCTGTTTATTGCTCTCCATATTTAAAAGGGCACCATCCAAAAACTACTGCGAAGAATCAGCTGCACTTTTTCACACTCAAGCCTTGCTATATCAGCTCTTAAAACATAAAATGATTTTGCGGTTTAAGTATGAAATTGGGTGCGAAAAATACAATTAAATCCTCTGTCGGGAAAAAACGAAATTACTTTCCGAACAACCTAATAACATTGTAAGTAGAATTAATTCATGAAAAAATTAAAAGAACTGAATAATATCTGGGTAAATTTTGAGTATATAGGAAAAATAATATCCATTAATTACATTTTTGTTTAAAAAAACGTAAAGTAAGCATATGCCATTAAAATGCCTGCCAGAGCCTCAGTAATCTCTCCAATGGTGCGTGCAGCCTTCACTTTTTAGTTCTATGTTTTACATTTTTCACTGTATCCATAACTTGTATTGAATATCTGCCATTCGTTATTTCTATTAATTTACAAAAAAATAAGAGAAATCTGCTATCTTATCTTATTTTCCTGCATCATTTGGTGAATACATTATTCAAAGTGTTATAGTTTTACCGCTTCCCCAACAAATTTTTTGAAAAAAGAAAATGCAAAAAATCATCACTTTTATTTTATTACTAAACACAAGAAAACGAAAAAAAAAAAACAACAAAATATGTAGACTTTAAGTTGAATCGTTATATTTTTTTATGGGTGTAAAGGCATTTAGTTTTGATATTAGTTTACCTCTGGAATCTCTTTTACGGGAGCATAGAATATACTATCCCGTTGGATTTGAATTCTTTTTTCAGTAGCAGAAATCACTATCTAAAAAAAAACATCCCTTTCGCTATCTTGCACCTTTTTTATACATTACTAGTCCAAAAGCAGACGTGTACTATGCTATAGGGAAAGCACGTGACTACGGCCAAAATTAATCGCGAAACGAACAAAACTTGTCAAACTGCTAATTAAAATTGACTATTTCCTTTCATTTCCTCCAGGCCGAGTAAAACAGGCCGAGTCAGTATGATAAAACAAATCATACTGACAAATTCGCCCCAGGTTTTCTCAGGATAATTAACTGCAATATACACGAACCCAAAATAACTCAGGATAATCAAGCTAGCAGTTAAAATGTTATCGTTGTTCTTAATGTTATAGTTTTTAAATATAAACGATATTTGCTTACAAAAACTTACGTATGACATATTTTTTATTTATGTTAGAAATTTTGACTGATATTTTACAGAACATTTATTTCCTTGTTAAGTTAGTGAATTTCCAAACTATTATTTTCCATTTGTATTTTGCATCATTTACATCAATTGTTTGTCTTTAGCGTTATCATCATTTTTCGTCAGTCTAACACACGCTAACTTTAAAAAATCGTGATAAATATTTAACACAATAGGGTGAAATATTTGTTCATCTAATAAAAAATATGTTTGCGTAACTGTGACTGAAAATTTGAATTTGGCAAATAAGTATAGTATCAATCAGAAACAAAATCGTATTTTCTCCAAATAGCAAATGCAGTTTTGTCATTTTCGTGGAGGCACAACAACTATATCTTTTAATAACTCAATAATTTCAAAAGTTTTTAGCATGCAAATATTGACTAGAGAAAATAAATTTAAATATTTTTTCAATTATTGTATTATATTTATCCGTGTACAAAAAATATGCAATAGAGATGCCACACCTCTTTACCTCACTTTCTTGTGCATAAGATTATATAAAACAAAATTTCAAATTTTAAAAGTCATTAAAATAACTGTGCAATCAAGTACCTTTTTTTATGCCGTATTTGCGTTCGCATGTTCATAGACTGAAAAATCATAAGATCCTTATCCTTATCATTTCTTGGCTAGGCACCTGGCAGTACGAAATTTTCAGCTGCACTAGGTTATTTTGCTTTGACTGCTCGAATCAAAGTAAAATCACTATCATTTGCTAAATGAACTTAGCACCCCCTCCCCTTATTGTTATTATTAACCCCTTCACGGACCCCCTTTCATAATCTTTCAGGAGAAAGCCATAATCTTTCAGGGGTACCTGAATAAATCTGCTATAAAATATAATACCTGCTATAAAATCTTGTGCCTTCCCCTTTCATAATCTTTCAGGAGAAAGCCATAATCTTTCAGGGGACTTTAAAATAAGCAAAAATTGATGAGAACTTGCAATTTTATTTTTATCCTATCGTCACGAAAATATGTTAATATACAAATAAAACAGTGTTATAAAATGCATTGTCCAGTAAAATAAATATTTGAACTGTTAAGAAGGAAAAAAGTACATCTTAAAGACTTTTCTCAAAATTATATTGTAATTAGATTGAAATATTTTTGAATTATTCCAGGTGCCTTAATTTTTGAAGACATTAAATGATATCGATAATAAAGATTTTGGTCAAAGTGATAAGGTATGAATTGTATGTTTAGAATTTTTTTTGGATAGCTAAACGCTAATTTTAATTTAGAAAAACATAATTCGTATAAAAATTCTGTATAAGTGAAAGAAAATTCTTAAAAACTAGCCTTTAATAGGAATTACAAAATCACATAGCTTTGTTCCAAATGAATTAACATGCAAGGAATAAGAAGAAGAAAAAAATTAAAAATTTAAGTCGCATAGAATATTTTGAATTTTTAAAAAACTTTGCTTCTTTTAATTAAAAAAAAATATATTTCACTTTATAATGTTATTTTAAAGAAATTTGACGTATTTATACTTTCATGAATATGAATAAAAATTTCACAAGCCTAAGTGAATAATTTGCAAAAGTGTCTGATGGAGTCCACAGCTCCCTTGAAAATGGAAGCGTATTTATAAATAACATAAAAGATATTTTGGTAGAAACGATTATTTGCTACAAAAAGGGATTGGATTGAAACGGCTGTTTAAAGTGCCATCTTGAAAGTTAAATAGGCTGATGTAAACAATTAAATAGGCTATTATGAATAATTTACTATTCACTTTTAAATTTTTACATGTATTTTTCCTCTTACGTTACTGCTGTTATATGCTTGTCTCACTAAGTTCATTTAGAAGCGTTGCACCTCGGTTGCTTTTGGATACCTGCTATAAAATCTTGTGCCTTTTTTCCATGCATCTGACTTCAAAACAACTGAGAGAATAATGTTGTAAATACCTCTTAAAAGCGATAGTAAAACAATAACGTTTCTTCCCTCAAGCATGAAACAGAATTAGATTTGTGTACTCGCATTTCCACTGAATGCATGTTTCTAGAACAATCTAGATGATTGACTTATCTCCTCTGCTTTTAGAACTTCCTGTAAATTATTATTTATTCCTCCGTGCTTTTAATACCCTTCTCTCTCTGTTTTGGCGTTAGATTCAGCGAAGTGTGGCGATGATTTCAGGATGTTTGCTACAATTGTGAAAGTGTTACTGTTGTCAGCATTGTTTATTGAAAATTTCAATGTTTGTTGAAAATTTTTTTACTTTTATCCTCAAGAACCGTGTAGAAACTCGTGTTTTATGGTTTTTTTTCTTTAGAAATTTATTTCTGTTTCTACAGCATTTTTGTTGGTAAGCTAAAATAAAAGAAAACAATTCATCTTGGATAATCTGTTGCTGTTTGTTGGTTTTTTCTGATATTACTATCATCATTTTTGAGAAAAATTATCGTCGAATTATCGAAATTGTGTCATTATAATAAATGAATTATGAGATTAAGTTTGGTGAGTTGCAGAGCCGTGTAATTGCTCTTTAGAATTAATTATCATTATCTTTAAGGCACGCTTATTAAGTATAGTTAATATCAGATTTTGATTATTTACTAACGTTCCCAAAGGTTTATTAAAAGAAAATTTTATTTTTATCGCTAAGAACTCTGAAGAAATGTTAATGTAAGAAGAAATGTCTGTTTATGTTTTTCCTCTCAGAAATCTATTTCCTTTTTTTAGCAATTTTGTTGGCCAACGGAAATGAGGGAAAGTAATTCAGCTGCAATGATTTGTTGCTCTCCGTTCAGTTTTTTCTCTAGTATTACTATTATCAACATTGAGAAAAGTTTTCGCCAAATTATTGAAATTATGTCCTTGTAATTAGTTAACTATTTTGTGATTTTAAGTTTGATGAGGTACATAAGCGAGTAGTTATTCTTTGGAGTTAATTGTCGTTGTCATCATCTTTATGATACGCGAATTCAGAATTGTTTAAATTATGTTTTCGTTATTTACCAGCATTTCCAATGTTTATTAAAGGAAAATTAGAAATTTATATGCTTCTTCAGCTTCTTTGTGGGCAAGAGAAAATAATGCAAAATAATTCAGCTGTAATTATCTGTTGCAGCTCGCTCAGTTTTTTCGATTATTACTATCATCATAGATGAGAAAAGTTATCCCCAAATTATTAAAATTATGACGTTGTAATTATTTAACAATTATACAATTAAATTTTTGGAGTTACCGAGGCGAGTGGTTACCCTTTGGATTTGTAGTTGTCATAACCTCATTACTTACTAATTTAGCCATGTTTAAATTATGTCTTTTTAATTTGTTAAATATAAAAGCAGCTTATCAATACTGCAACTATTCAACATTAATTTCTTCTTCAAATTGTCAATAAAATGGAACAAGTATTTCAAATTTTTGACCTCAAAATTGGTGTGATTCTATACATTCCGAATATTTTCTACACGTTAGCAGAATATTTAGAATGTATAGAATCACAAGTTACAACATGAAAAATAATCATTATGAAATAAGATACAAATTTAATATAGCGAATTTAGAATATTTTTTATAATTAGGAAGAAGATATAAAAATAAATCTCACAATTTTCCTTTTCATGCGATCTTTGTATAACTAAAATAACTGATAAATAAAATAAGAAATGATACTTTTAAAAAGTCATAAATTATAATGACAATCTATCGAATATTTTAAAATACAGCTATATATATTCAAAAATAAATTATTATCTGTGTGTAATTATTCTTTATCCTTGAAAACAGATTCATGCTATATAATTATTTTTAATCTCACTTTTAAATTGAAGAAAACCTTAGAAGAAATCGGAGTTCTTTAAAAATAATTTCGCAATAACCTGTGTTCTAGACCCTTAGGTTTATAATGTGTCATTGCATGCGTAAATTATTGTCTATTTATTTATCTTGAATGGTTTTTTAATAAAATAAATTCATTGATATAATTACTGTATCTATTTTTCTACTGTCATGCATTTATTTTTTCTATTTTTTTTCTATATTTGTATTTATTTATTTAATTAGTTCTTTGGGTACATTTGACTTATCAGAATGTTTCTTAATTATTTGAATTTATATTTCCATTTAAAAAAAATTCAAATTAGCTTAAGACATCTCAATATCATGTAGCAGTACATATTTTGAATAATAAGAAATAAATTTATTCTTTACTAAAATCTATTGTCTTCATATGTTCAAAATATTAAATGTGCTTCAAATACAAAAATCGTTTCAAATGAATGTGTAATCAAAAGATTATTGTATAAAAATTAAAATTTTCTGATGATGCAACAATGAAAATTTAACTGGAAATGACAGAATAATTACACTATAGATGTATAATCACCAATAATGAACCATTATTTAGTTTAACTACCCTACTATCAGCAAAGTAAGTTGAAATATTCATTGGTATTTGAGAAAATTAAATAATATTAAAGTATGAGCATTTGTATATGAGGCAACTTGGTAAAATTATAGCATACATGATAAATTTTTTTAAGCCTTTATCATTAGAGCGCAATTTATTAAATCCTCTTATCTGATCATATTTGATTCAAACTTCTTCTCAAATTTTGACACAAAGTTTAAATTTCTTCGTTTAGTAAATGAATTAGTATATTTTACTTCAATTATAAGTACTAATAATACAACAAGAATTTCAATTGTTTATACAATGTTTTAAAGAAATTGACTCAATAAGATTTTTTTTAAAAAATTGTTTCGCTTGTTTAATCAATTAGAAAATTAATCAAACGGAAAAAGAATTTAGTTTAATAAGGCTTATAATGGCTTCCCCATGTATAAATAGGAATTCCCACTTTAAATTAGTTAACTTTATCAATAAATGAAATTAATTTGAGGACAAAAATAATTAACTTGTTGCTGTCAACTGAATCCAATTAAAAAAACTTGCCTTCGTGCTTAATTTCATTTCCTATTTGCGTTTTGAAGTTTGTTTACATTTGAATTTATATTTTCCCATTTCTTAAATCAATGAATATGTATGTTTAAAGTATTCATAGAAATAAATAAAATCCTCAGTTAAAGATTTGTGGCAAAGATGAGGTAATTCCACTACCCCTCAAACGCCAAAAGAATGTTTGAAAATATTATTGTCTATTCCAAATTATTTTAAAAAGTTTATACGTTAAGTTTTAATCTCTTTTCAAGATCTAGAAGATAATTATTATCACTCATTTTTATCATCAAATAAAAAATATATACAGAAATACTTTGTCTTATATAAACATTTTACACATGTTATTTTTATACATACTTGAATTAAATTTTCAGTTATATTTCCCTTTTACATAATAATTCGTAAATGAATGTTTTAATGGAATTTTAATAAAAACAATACTCATCCTTTATAAAATATTTGATTCTATTATTATCGGAAAGGTTGAAGCAAGATTAATATTACAAATAATATGAGAATTTTAAATATTAAATTTAATATAGATATTTGATATTATTTTCCCTCTCTAAAATGCTTTAACTTAACGAAATTATACACCATTTTTAATTAAATCTCAAATGTGATGAGCAATTTAAAAATTTTATTATTGGTAAATAATTTCTTAAATTATAAGTATTTACAAATAATTGAATATTTTTGGTTTAAATAATAATTGTTTTTAACTAATAATCTTTGCAATTATGAATTTAAATAATAATCTTCAATAATTCCAACGAATTAGAGCTGTGTTAAAAACCTAATATAGAAAATAAAAGACAATAAAACTATTAATTCAAGATTCTTTATTGAACCAACAACCAATGGATAAAATAAATAGCTATTATAATGAACAATACATATATGTAATTACATGAAAAGGAGATCACAGAAAAGTCTCTTACAGTTGTTACCCAAACAGTTATTACTTAAGTCCATATATACCTTAAGCAGAACTGTGGCACTAATAATATAATTGAAATGAAATAATAGAGGGAGAGAGAAAAATAAAAGCAAGCGCTTCAAGCCAATGTAATTATAGCAGTGGATAAAATAATGCTTCCATTATACAATCAATGTAGTTTGATTTTGAAAATAAGATGCATTTGGCATTTGATGACTATTTATGAAGTCTGAGCGAAGTATAAATAAATATGAAATAAATAATAAATATTGGAAAGGAGAGCAAAGAAATATACCAAACATATGTTCTGTAATCTTTTCCAAATAACCGATATAAGCCACTATCATCTCTCCGCTCCGCGTTGTTTCACCTCCTTTAGTGCTCCATATCAGAAATACTTATAGGAACACATTTTTGGCAAGGGTGATTTCATAGTGAGACCAGTCGAAAACTTAATTAAATTAGATTTTGATTTCATCGTGGCCAAGACTAAAGAAGCTGTGATGATCCCCAAGACCGCCATAGCTGTATCCGCCAAGACCGTGGGAACTGTAACCATGTCCTCCAAAACCATGACCATGCAAGATACTGTGATGGTGACCATGGTGATGGCCATGATGATGTCCGTGACCGTGGTGATGCCCATGATGATGTCCATGCTTGTGATGGTGTCCGTGGTGATGGCCATGGTGATGTCCGTGGTGGTGTCCGTGCTTGTGGTCATGCCCATGATGATGTCCATGATGGTGACCATGGTGGTGTCCATGTTTGTGGTGATGGTCATGTCCATGTTTGTGATGATGCCCGTGGCTATGGTGATGACCATGCTCATGTCCGTGCTTATGGTGGTGATCATGTCCATGCTTGTGATGGTGATCATGTCCGTGCTTATGATGGTGGTCATGTCCATGTTTGTGATGGTGATCATGCCCATGTTTGTGATCATGATGATGACCATGGTGGTGTCCGTGTTTGTGATGATGATCATGACCATGTTTGTGGAGGTGGTGATGTCCATGATGGTGCCCATGCTCATGTTTATGATGGTGATCATGTCCATGTTTATGATGATGGTCATGTCCATGTTTGTGATGATGATCGTGTCCGTGTTTATGTTCATGTTGATGGCCATGATGGTGTCCATGCTCATGTTTGTGATGATGGTCATGTCCATGCTTGTGATGGTGATCATGACCATGCTTGTGGAGGTGGTGATGTCCGTGTTTGTGGTGGTGATCATGCCCGTGCTTGTGATGGTGGTCATGCCCGTGCTTGTGGTGGTGATCATGTCCGTGCTTGTGATCATGGTTATGATGGTGTTTATGATCGTGTCCATGTTTATGATCATGTTTGTGGTCGTGTCCATGCTTGTGATCGTGCTTATGTTCATGACCATGGTTGTGATGGTGATGGTGGTGGTGGTGATGATGATGCTCAGTCTGATCCTTGATTACAATCACTTTCTTTTCATCACTGAAAAAATAATAAAATATCATATGTTTTATCTTAATAATTTTAAATGAAAGTTGTTTTTTATAAAAAGCTTAAATAAATAATAGTAGCAAGTAGAATACCTAGTTATTCTGATTATAAAATTTTTATTTACATTTTAACATCCAATCCATTAAGCCTTTCTTTATAAAAAGCTGTATTTCATATTTTTAAATATTTGTCTGATTCTGGAACTAATTATTATTATTTAAAACCCAACTTACTGTCCCGGTTCAGGTTCTGGTTCTGGTTCGGGAATCGGATCAGCAGCAGCAAAGTAAACCCCGATCATCAGGACGACGAGGCAGGCCTTCATGCTTACCTTCATCTAGAAAACAAATAAATATCCGTGAATTAAAAATTTTTGCTTAAATTTATTAACAAAAAATAAGCTTGTAATAATTTTCTTTAAATAATTTTTATGCAAAATAGGTAAATAAGTATATTTTCCGAAATGTTTCCTAGGTATTCGCTATTTTTCTTTCAAAGGGTTTCTAAGTTTAATCCTATTGTTCATATTTGTGCTGCTCTTTTTCATTGGAGCACTCATTGGTTTTCAAGCATTGAAGCAAAAAAATGCACATTTCATTCGGAAAAAATTCCACTTCAATATTCTGATGACGATTAGATGTGTGCCAAAAGTGATATCACACTCTTAAAAATTTATAATTTAAAAAAAAAGCGATAAAAAGTAGGAAAAATGTTACTTTTTAGAATTACACACATGTACACACACACACTCACGCACACGCACGCACACACATATATACGAAAAATACATTGATAATAACAAGATATAAGATATAAGTATAGATATAAGAAAAACTAAAAATGTACAGCACACAAAAACATGACACTTGGAAATATATAAAAAATAATACAATTAACACATAAAATATTTATTTTGGTACAAATTTATATTGATTATTGGATTATTTGTGTGATTTATATATTTAATTACGTATAATCCCCTTCTGAATAGCATAATAAATGTTTCATTAACATTTTTTAATTTATCTGATATGGAATTTTTTTCTTTTCTTATTATTTTTACTGATAATATTTAAAATTTAGCGATAAGATTAAAAGAAAATGCATAAATGTTTTTTGTAAAGGAACATTTTAATAAAACTAAAATGAATTATGCTTCATGTATAATTTTCTTTATAGAGATTCTATTATATCATGAGTGTCCTAGAAATTTTATGCACAGCTTTATCGCAGTCATTTATATAAGTATATCATATACCGATGTTTAAATGCAAAATTTAACTTCCGACAAAAATAAAATTTAAGTTCCGACAAATTATAGCTATTATGAATTGCCTATTGTTTGAAATATGTTGAATTTCCTATTATTTGTGATGAATTATTATTATTTTATTATGATATATAATAGATTTTTAATAGAGAAAATGACTTTTTCAAAAAAAAAAATTAGATTCTATTATTATTCAAGATACAATTTTAAAAATAATCAAAAGATTTTTGTAAAGAAGTATTTTAGTAAAATTTAAAAGAATTATGTTGAATGCATCGTTTTACTTATGCAGATTTTATTGCATAATGGATATGCTATAAATTTTATGCACGGCTTTATCACACTCATTTATATAGGATTCTAAAGAAATGATTAGATACAATATTTAACTTCCTACCGATTAATAATTATTAGTTTCCAAATTAGCATGAATTAACTATCCATTATATTAAATTTTTTGAATTTCATATAATTTATTAGGAATTATTTTTATTCTATTATATAATCTAGCAGATTATAAAAACGGGAAAATGCCATTTTAAAAGATTAGACTTTATTAGTATTCATAATGAAATTAAGAAACAATTAAGAGATTTTTGTTAATTTACATTTTAATAAAATTTAAAACAATTCTGTGGCATGCACAATTTTCTATATGAAGATTTTACTATATAATAGATGTACCATAAATTTTATGCGCTGTTTTCTCGCAATCATTTATATAAAATACTGAGAAAAATATGCAGCTT
Source organism: Argiope trifasciata (assembly GCA_026543055.1). Lineage (NCBI taxonomy): Eukaryota > Metazoa > Arthropoda > Arachnida > Araneae > Araneidae > Argiope > Argiope trifasciata. The sequence goes on from JAPMOQ010039027.1 coordinate 181,791, forward strand.
TTCCTTGAAACCTGTTTTTAATTAATGAAAACTGATTTAGTATTCTCATTGTTTGTTAGCATCTCACATAAAAGATGATGCCAAAATACGGCGTCAGAAATTTCCCCCTTAATTATTGTGAAATTCGATCTTTCTGCAGTGGATGAAAAGTTAAAAATGAAATTTTATAACGATCGTTAACCGTATCAAATAATTATCTTGCTACAATTACGACGGAACTGAGTTGAAAAAAGATGCCACGGAATACCGAGAGAATTGTGAAGAGTACCAATTAGTGTCACGGGCGTTCAATTTTTAAGTTCCAAACTTTACACTTCAGACAAAAAGATTCGAATCTACCTGAAGAGTTTTGGTTATCTTTCGTAAAAATGACACCACTCGTTAGTGCATCCATGTTATTCAAAAATGGGACTAAACTTTTCAAGAGTTTTGAACAAATATATTTAATATTTAACGACCAAATTTTCATTATTTCAAAAGTCTTTTCCAGATATTTTTTAAATCAAGCGTTCTTGATTTTAAGAAAGTACGAATTCTTAGAAATAAAAATGGCACATTAATTATGAAATAATTGTCTGATACTTTCAAGTCTGTATGTCCAGAAAATAATGTATTATCTTGGATTTTCTATGTAAGAATTCTATGTTGTGGTGAAAGTTTTTTAAATTGAAATAATAGCCAAATTTTAGAAAGTAATTATGCTGAATAAAAGTTATTTCATTTTAAAAATTTGGAATTTAGCATTAAGAAACATATGAATATGAACAATGAATTTTTATGTAGACTATAATTGTTTCAGAATAAGGTAATAAATTTTATTAGCTATAATTGCTAAAATTATAAGAAATTATTGACTATAAGACTGTAATTGCTATTTAGATAAGCTTAAGTCACTATTAATAAGTTAAGGGAATAACATTTTTAAAAGTGTAAAAAAATTATATATTTTTTCTGTGTTATTTTATGCTAAAAAAATTATGCTCCTTCAACAATATTTTAAGCTTTATACATATTGTAATAATTTATTTTCAGAAGAACTAGTATCAAGATGATCAATTTTATAAGATGAAGGATTTTGTTTGCTTCTAATGGCAACAGTAAAACATTATTAATTTCTAGAATTTTGAAATAATTTTTCATTTTATCTGTTTTTTTAGATGCTCTATGATTTTCATATAAGGAAATTTTCTTTCGTCTGTTGACAATTAATGAATTTTTTTTATGCTGCAGATGTTGATGTGGTACACGAGTATGAAAAAAAACACTGATTAATTTATAAACTGTATTTGAATTTTGGGAGGACCCATTTTTTAAATATTATAGTTTTTACAGGGTGGTATATTTACCTATAGTTTTGGGCCATGTTTAATTCAATATAGTTGTTAAAAAGAATCATTCAAAACATTCTACATGGCTGATTAATTCGATGTAAAATTACTTCATTTTGTATACAGTCGACAGCCCCACCACCACTGAACGTAACAGTATCGATAAGATTAGATGTAAAACTACTAACTATTACGGCGTATACTTTGTTCTTTTTTCATGGTTACTAAGCTGGAGTTTTAAAAAAAGGTTTATTGAAGACTTTTATAAAAGAAATTGATAAACTTCTATTTTTTTTTTTTTTTCATTACCTTTGGGTACTTATTGAAAAAAAAGCCCTTTTTTAATTGAAAGTTTGAAAAATAAGTGTTTTAGGGATGCTAATTTAATTTAGTATAATTTTTTCTCTCATTTTAATTACAGTTTAAAAATATTTTAAAGTTCAATTTACTAGAATTTTAAGTAATTTAATTTTACAAAAAAAAGTTTAAATAATTTCTTAATTAAAATTTATACTAACATTTGTTTCTATGATATTTAATTTTTCAATGTACTTGTTATTTTGTTGCTGCATTAATATGAATTTTTAAAAGTAAAATAAGGTCAATTGGATTAAACCTGAAAAATGCTCATACAATGTTAATTTATACCAGAAATTTAACTTCTCTCTCTATATATTAAAATTCAGATCTTGAAAGATAAAAGTAAAATATAGCAAATTACTCTGAGTTTAAACAAAAATTAGAGCATTCGAGGGTCATATTCGTAGATATAATTTCGAAGTAATTTCATTTTATATTTATTCTTAAAAAACATGGAAAACACGGATGTACAAAGGGACTTCTAAGGCAAAAGGATGTCGAATTTAATATTTTATTATAAGTAATATTTGCCTAAGTTTTTTTCAGCAATAAAAAATTTGTCAAGATAAATCAAGTATACATTTTATTCTGTATCGAAATTTTAAATTTACAATTCTGCCATCATATTTTCTAACCCCACTTACCTTCTGAGTCTTTCAGATAGACAAAGCTAAACTTCAACGTCCCAAGTTTCAGCTATCAGTAAGGTGGCCACCCTAATCTCGATATTGGAGGTTGCTCCCTAGCTGTTGGAACTGTGTTGTTAAACTAAAATGAAAGCAATAGTTTTCCGATTTCGCTTTTATAGTGCATGACATCGACCAAACGCAAGTTCTTCCTGCATGATTGCCGCGCAAGTCCGTGCCATGTCACCAAGTCCTACAAACTTCATCAACGGAGGCTACGAAAATATGCTTTTTGGGCAGTAGGTTTTTTCCCCAAAAAACAGCAGAAACGAGTTCATCTATTAAAAAATTATTCGAGCGTGCTCATTTGAGCTGGGAGCGGCCATTAGGAGATGATTTGTGAAATCGGTTATGTCGTTTTTCCTGAGGAAGATGTGATTAGGATAGGGATGTCAAGCGGCAAGAATTCTTGAGTGATTGCTGACCATTGTGTTTGGGGTTTAAACAAATGTTTGGAGGTGGAATTAAAAATGCATAGAAGACTTTAGAAAACAGCATTTAAACAACAATCTGCTAGCCGGAATATTTTTTGAATATTAGATTTACTTAATCATTCTTAGGTAATCATTAAAATATGCTTTACTCATTATAAATATTCAGTTTACTTTTAATGGTTGTATAAATTCAAACACTTCAGTTTGAAAAACATACTAAAAGTATAATGTGGTGATTTCATTTTTAATAATTTGTTGAAATTCAGTTTATATTGTAGTTAGGAAAAAAATCCTCCCATACAAAGATTTAAAAATGCAATATATTTTTTTAAAAATATAGTGCTAAAATTTTAGACCGGTATTAGTGTACAAACACAAAGGATTTTAATTAAAATAAAACTGTATTTTTATGTAGTTATATTTTTAATTTATACCAATTAAGGATATTTTCGAACCTGTATAAGTGTGCAAATACAAAGGATTTTAACTAAACTAAAACTGTATTTTTAAGAAGTTTTATTTTTAATTTATGCCTATTAAGGATATTATTCAATATTTTTTTATAAAAAGATTGCCAAAAAGAGTACAAGGTCCAATGATACCAAATTTCACAGAATTTAGAAATAATATTAGTACTCAATAAGACTTTTTTTAAAGGATTAAGCAATATATTTTTGATATATAAAACAATTGATAAGTATATAATAAATTACTTTGGATTTTAAATATTTGAATTAAAATTTTTAACAACTAAATGCTTTTAAATATTATGCGAATATTTCCCATTTGATCATCTAAAATGTTGATTATGAATTATGAAAATTATTTCCAATCGAAAGTTACAGAATATTGCATTTTTGTGAAAGTAACTTAAATTCTGGAAAAGAAACTCTTCATCTCCATTTAGGATTCTTGTAATATAAGCTCTACCTCTACTTATAAATTCTCTCTCTGGTCTTACTGGTCCCGTTAGATCATTAATGTAAAATTACTATAAAAATATGTAGGTTGTCGCGTCCAAGGTGTTTGTAACCCTCCAAGGTATCGTTGATGGCATTCGTCACTATTATGGACACCACCATAATCATGATCACCACCCCAAAGTTTTGTATAGTCACTGTTTTCGAGGACACAGCTTCATTTTTGATCTATTGATTGTGAAATCCTTTACTTGGAGATTCGCCGGAATATCACCATGACCATGGACACTATCAGTTCTGCCTCCAACATAATCTCTTGCACAGTTATGATTTTTGAAGACGTAGCTTCACATTTTATGTTCTCGCCGGATTTAGCTCTAGTGGCTAGACAATCATGTCTCTTTGCCTGTAATTTAATTATCCTCACATCAAAAGCAGCATTTTCTATAACACATTCGTTCTTGATTTCCTATTGCAGAGAACATACAGGATTATATTTCACTGAATTATATTCGAGGCTTTTTGGTCAATTAGCTCCCTTCTGAGGCTATAGTGAAAGGGAGGTAATACTTTATAGTCATTACTATAAATATCACTTAATTAAGTAATTTAGGTAAACATATTTCATGTAATCCTTATTCATCATCTGAAGCGTATTTAAGAGATAATGCTATAATTAAAATTCATTTACATCATATTACTACATAATTTTTAAAAAGATGATTATATATAATATCTAGATAATTTAGGGTCGGCGTCTTGTCATAGGTCTAGCCCTAACGCGTCTTCTCCACGATCTGGACGTCCTGAGTTAGAGTTCCGGTTCGAGCATGGTTGTTTTTCCACTATTCTATTCTTGAGATGTGTGAATGGGCCTTCCAGTCAAAGGTGTTGTGGAAGCGAAAGAGTGATGCGTGAGTGGCAAAGCCGTACTCTTGGCCCTAGTTGGTGCTACCCAAAACAAGAGAAGCACTTATCGGCTGAAATTGCTGTCTTGTCCAATGGCAAGTGCCATAAGAACCAACATGATGAAACAATTATTTTAGGAAAGGCGACTGAAATGTAGTACGAGAAAAGATACTTTAATGTGTCTTTTATCTGCTTAGGGGATTGATTACCCATTTATCACCTGGTATTCATGATCATCAAACCACAAATTATATAATAGATTTTAAAAATAAAATGATTTACATGATGCTTATTTGGATTATAATTTGTTCTCTGGACCAAACTGCAATTGTTTTGAGATAATGCATTTTTTTCAATTAGTATGCAGAAGATAAATTTCTACTATTATAGCATCTGTATAAACGGTTTAAAAAATTAAAACCATGTTAATTAAATTCAAAATTCATTATATTTTGGGGGCTGAGTTCTATTAAAGAAGAATTCAATTGAAATGACTTACACATTCTACTTATTTATAATTAAAAAATAGAACTAATGCCAGGAAAAGAACGGACATTGAGAATTTTACGAAAACGGAACTAAATACGAAACTTGGTTTTACTCTAGAAAAGAAAAAGCTAAGCAAATTGTATTGAGTAAATGAAAGAGTGCATTGAAGATGTATAAAATATTGTAATATTTCATGAAAAAGTTTTAACTTTTCAATTGTTGTTGTCGTGTCCGTGTTTTTCACGGAAAGGAGGTGCAGTAGCTTCTGAGGGTAAAGACCCCTGAACACCCAGAGGGCAGAAGTCCGACTTCTAGCTCACACACACGACACAACCCTTTTTAGGGGGTGGTCGAATTCATTCATACACTCATTCATCCATCAGCAAGTCGGAATTTAGATCCAAATCAGAGACCGACTCATCCCTGTTTCAGTACTCCCAGAGGTATCGTTTTGTTATAGGAACTTGGAGGACTTTGCAGTCTCGACATATTTAACGTGCCCCAACTGCCATTAGCCAACACGGCGGTCTTTGGCCAAGACGAGGACAGAACCCGCGACCTTTCGGTTACGAGACTGACGCTCTACCAACCAGGCTACCGTGGCCCTAACTTTTCAGTTAACACAACGAAACTAAATTAAAAGTCTTGTAATCAAAAATAAAAAAAATCAGATGTAATTGATTTTCTCTTTATTAAAATTATTATTTTAATTTATACATATAATTTCAAAAACATAATAAATTATTTTATTTATAATTGTATTATATTAGTACGCAACACCAGCATAATCATTATCATCAATTAAAATTAATTTTTAAAAAGAATTTCACATTACATATTGATACAAAGCTTATTGATTAATTACTAAGCAATGAACAAAAGCATATTGGTACAAAAGGTAATTTTAAATTAACAGAAGAAATTTTAGTTCATTAAAATTTCTTTAAGAAATTAGCTTTGAAAATGTCACTCAGTTTAAATCTATATAAACAGAGTTTTTGTATATGTTTCATATATCATGATTAATGTAATTAAAAAAAATGTTTGATAGTCATATTTTTTTAAATATTGAAATACTCTTTACTCTAAGAGGGGAATTTATGAACTTTTTAGAAATTCTAATAATCCTGCATTTGTATCTAAAATTGCAAATTCATTAATTTTGAATATAAAATTTAATATACACTAAAATGTTAAAATATACAGTTACAATCTGAGAAATAAATGAATGTTTTAAATTTTAGAAAAAATGCCAAACAATTTTTATATTTTTTTATATTTTCTTTATTGATTGCTCCTTAATTTCTTCTGTTTTTGAATTTTTTTGTTTTGTAAATAGAATGATATTTATAAATAACAATAGTGACTACAACTCTAGAGAGGTTTATATAAAATTGGATGCAAATATAGGATTTTCTGCAAAAAGATCATATATTAAAACAGTTATATTTTTCAATTACAATGTTCAAATCTACAAATTTCAAATAAAAAAGAAATCCTTCTTTAAAATAATATCATTCCAAATTTGCATGGTGCAAAGTTCATATTAATTATTTCATGTATGCCAAATTTCATTAATTTAGCTCACTTTGTCTTTGAGTTATCGCTTTTTTTAAACACAAATGTATGGACAGAACCCAAATATGCATTTTGCAATCCCAAGCAGACATAATTAGAAGAATTTTCAAAATCTTCGATTACAAGATTTAGTATTTTGAATATTTTGTGCTTTAAAATATTTTTTTTTTTACTTATATGCATTATTTATGAAAAAAGTTAGGGGAATAAGAATTCGATAAATTGGTTCTTCAAATTAAAGGCAAAATTCAAAGCTTCAATTGTTTTGTTCGAAAAACTATTTGTAATGTTAAAAATATCTTTTTTTTTTTTGTTTAATTCCAAGTTTTGTCAAACTCTTTCAAATTTTTAAACCATTGCAATATTTTTTGTATGCTTTATGTCCTAATCCTAATCCTTATTCTAATGATTAATGAACATTTTCTTTAAAAAATGTCATTAACCTTGTTCAAAAATCATTTGCATCATCAAAAACATTTCTTTAATCAGTAACAATCATGACTGTCTAATTGCGTCAAAAAAAGCATCACACTTTTCGCATCCAAGCCAATTTTTTTTTTCTGTTAGAAAGTATCTAAAGTATTCAAGGAGATAAAAAAAGGAAAGTAATATTAGAAATCTCCAACTACGAAGAGGAGACGGAAAAACCATTTCAAAAGAGGTCAAAAGTGATTGAATAGCTGCTTTTTGGTTCTGCTCTAGCGGCCCTGAAAGTGAATTCAAGCATTGAGCTGTAAGTGTTTTGATCACTTATTGTACTCATTGATTGTTATGGACAGATTCCCACGAATTCAAAACAAGCCTGACTGCCTGACTCTTGTTAAATTAAGCCGGGAATTGTTCCGTATAAATTGTAGTGAAACCATTGTTTTACTCCTATAATCAGTATGGACAAGATTATTCTTTCTATTTAGCGTTTTTTCTTATATTTATAAATTTTATTTCTTACTATCTGTCTATAAATTTTATGTTTTTACTATCTATCCACTACTGTATTTGTTCCGAATCTTTGACTTTAAGATGACCAAAGGTAAAAATAAGATTTAAAAAATGTCGATAATGTTAATTATTGGAAACGAAATAAGAAAATATATACAGTTAGGAATGTCTAGTTTAAAACGAAAGAGAAAACGTTTTAAATATTAATATGCAATTGTTGTTTTTAGCCGTTTAAAGGACCATTTTTTCTGGTAATGGTATAATAAAACAATTTCAGATATGACATAGATTTAAGGAAAGGAATTCAGTGTATTTTCGTATATGATGGTTCGTATCATTCAGTATGGATAGTATTCGACGTATTCTTATCAGTGCACCATCAATACATGATATGTACTATGAATATGCTGATGTGCACAGTTTTTTTTCTAAACAGCCGACATTAAAAAGAAAAATAGCGTTAATCAATATATTTTTAATGTACCATCTGTTTGCTGTAGGTATGTTATTTTGCACATTTTTGTTTACTAAAAATATTTTTTAAAGTAACACACGCTTTCTTTTTACTTAATCATTTCTGTTTGTATACGGGTGATATATCTCATTTTCATAAACATGAAATGAAATTTAGGCTTTTTAACATTTCGATAATTTTTTCAATGTATGACAATTTTAGTATTTCCAATATTTTTCTGATAAAGATATTTTGAAGAAGAAAAAGAAAAAGGATTTGCCATTGAACAATTTTTTCTGATATCCGGTTCGTTTATATATGATTGTCTTCAGAGACAAGACTCTACAGAAAAAGTTTGAATTGGAGGGGAAATGGACTGTAATACTGAATACATATTTAGTATCTATTCTGAAATATTAAAGGTTTGAAAACTATTCTAAAAATAAACCTTAATTTTTTTTTGAAACACTATATATAGATATGCATTGTATTTCTACAAAAACAATGCATACGTAGAAATCTTTTAATCTAATTGTAAGGATTAATAAAACCACTGTTTACAAGAAAATCGCCTTTGTTACAAATGACAAACAAATTCATACAGAAACGCATGAATGGCATACTAAATTGCAAACTAAATTGTTCAAGAAGTATTCCAGTTTACATTAAAGAATTGTTAAGTAAATTGTAATAAATATTTTAATTAATGGAAAATTAAATTATAATTCGTCATTAGAGAAAAACAAGCACACACAGAAAATGTGTTCTGTTTCTAATCATTGATTTTGTATTTGATTTGTATTTTAATTAAAAATACAAATTAACTACAAGATTTGGATATGTTACAGTTGAAAAAGCTTAAGCATACATTATTATGTTATTGTAAATTAATGAATAATTGTTTTTAAAAGTTGGAAAATTGTTCAAATATTAGTGGAAGAAAAAATAAAATGAAATTAGACGATTTTTAGAAAATTTTGCATTAAAATATTAAATTATTTATAGAATTCTTCAATACTATTGTCAAAGCATAAAATTTCTGCTTTATATTATGATGATAAGAAATATTGTAAAACTCATAGTTGTTAAAGTATTTAAGTATTCATTTAATAAAAAAACAAAGGTTATTAATTTGAAGATTATATTTTATGTACTCATGTTTGAAAAATTCAAAAAACTATTTTTTGCATAATAAATGCATTACTTCAGGAAATTTCTGTCTTAATTTTAATATTTCAATTGGTAACAATACAGACATGAAATTGTATAAGACATTAAATAATGATAATACATAAAGTTCTAATTGATATTTTTTATTGAAATAACAACAAAAAATTGTTTAAAATAAATAATCTTCACAATGAGAAATGATGTGGACAGATGTAGAGAAAAAAAATCACTGAAAAGCTTTGAGAGCCCAAAATAAATATTAAAGAAAGCACAGAAATATTTTCAGAGCCTGAAATAGGTATGGCAGAAATGTCACGATTCCTCAGAAGAATTGTTTAACTCAAACAGATGCCGCAGAAAGAGATAAAAATAAATTCATATGTTTCAAAATGAGATGAATCTAATTGTAAGAAAGTTCCTTCTTGCAGCGAAAAACCATTTCCTATTGATTACCATTTGAATAGAAGCATTTCATAGTAAGCGCTGACTTGCTAAGTTTTAGAGAAATTATAAATAAATAAATACTAAATTCTGTTCACATTAAGAAAAAAGTTTGCCGAACACTCCGTTCTTGGTTGATTCCAGACTACCAACTTGCAACTATCATAGTGTTGCCTTCTTGGTTCATATTTCTTTGGTAAATCCCAATGGCAGGAATTCAAGTGGCCACATTTGGCTGATTTCATTCTGGTGATAGTTAAATCAAAGAAATATGTAAAGGACTTAAAAGCCTCCATAGCTGAACCCACCAAGACCATGGGAGCCAAAGCTATGTCCTCCGAATCCATGACCATGCAAAATGCTGTGATGATGACCATGATGGTGACCATGATGATGACCGTGGTGATGTCCATGATGGTGACCATGCTTGTGATTATGCCCGTGGTGGTGGCCATGATGATGTCCATGGTGATGTCCGTGCTTGTGGTGATTTCCGTGATGGTGCCCATGGTGGTGTCCATGTTTGTGAGAGTGATGATGTCCATGATGGTGTCCATGGTGATGTCCATGTTTATGATGGTGGTCATGCCCATGGCTGTGATGATGCCCATGGTGATGTCCATGACTGTGGTGGTGACCATGATGATGTCCGTGTTTGTGGAGATGGTCATGCCCGTGTTTGTGATGGTGATCATGTCCATGCTTGTGAAGATGATGATGACCATGGTGATGATGATGTCCGTGCTTGTGGTGGTGGTCATGCCCGTGTTTATGATGATGGTCGTGGCCATGCTTGTGGAGGTGGTGGTGTCCATGCTGATGTGCGTGGTGATGTCCGTGATGGTGTCCATGTTTGTGGTGGTGATCATGACCATGTTTGTGGAGGTGGTGGTGCCCATGTTGGTGACCATGCTCGTGCTTATGTAGGTGATCATGTCCATGCTTGTGATGGTGGTCGTGTCCGTGCTTGTGGAGATGATCGTGTCCGTGCTTGTGGTGATGTCCATGTCCATGCTTGTGGTGATGTTCATGTCCGTGTTTGTGATGATGATCGTGCCCGTGCTTGTGGTCATGATTGTGGTGATGTTTATGATCGTGACCATGTTTATGACCATGTTTGTGCTCGTGTCCATGCTTGTGCTCGTGCTTATGCTCATGACCGTGGTTGTGATTATGATGGTGGTGGTGATGGTGATGGTGCTCCTGCTTGCCTTTGATGACTATCACCTTCTTCTCTTCACTGAAAATATGATTAATTTTTATTAGTTTTTGAATGTGAAACGACATAATAAAAATTTATAATATCTATCGTTTCTTTTATTGGTTTAGGGATAAGGCATGCTTTTATGATATTTTAAGGAACAATTGAATTGAATAAATGCTCTTTATTGAATTGATTTTATGCATTAAATGAATATTCTAGTCATGCTCTTAGTTGAAAGGATAACAATTTCAATTCTACTCACTGTCCTGGTTCAGGTTCTGGCTCTGGAATTGGATCGGCTGCTGCGAAATAAATCATCGCCATCAGCACGACAAGGCAAAGCTTCATGCTGACCTTCATCTATAAGTAAATAACGGGTATTACGTTCAAATACTGTAACTTAAAATTATATTTGGATATATAGAAAGTAATTATGAAAAGTGGTAATAAGATATCGAATTTCACAATAATTTTCTTTCTTAGTGTTTCGTTTTGAACATTAAATTTAAATTCTGATGGATTCTTTGAGATAAATTTTTAATTCGGGATGTTAGGATAATACATTAATTTGTGTGATTTCTCTTGGCTTCAATGCAATAAATTTTAAATCAATACATATCAGTTTATATATCATGTATTGCCTTAAAATATATAATGGAAAAGTTAAAAGGAATAAAAGAAGTTTTACAGCTTAAAATCTGTTATATATAATGACTAACTATTACAATGAAAATTTGCAATGATAATAATTACATTCATACTAAAGGGCCTTTAAAAAATATGTATTGGGAATTATTATAAGGATAAAAAACATAAAGAATAAGATAAATATGATAATCATTTGTGATAAAAATTGTGATAATCATTTAAGAAAAGTTCTATTTGCTTTATAGAATTTTAGTGATATCCATAATGAAATCATGGATATAATCAAAATTATCTTTAAAAAAAGAAATTAAATCATATTAAAATGATTTGCACAGATTTTTATATTACAATTAAAACAATTAAATTTTAAATGGCAAAAATCCATCTCTTGAAAATGATATCCAGCGAAGAAAATTTTTCACTTTTTTAAAAAGATATAAACAATTTGTAAACTAGTATAAAAACTCGATACAAAAAAATTGTAAACTAGTTTGCACATCTCATTAATTGATTCAGTCACCTCTTCAGCATATGTTTAAAAACTCTTGAATCTGTCAGCATACATAATATTGCATTCATAATTATGTAAGAGCTGAAATTATTTTATTCATTTTATAAATAGCTCTTTGTAAAAGAAGAGGAAAATATATCAATCTCTTTTTCTAAAATCTTTCTATAATTAATATTCAAAAAAATTCATAGTTCTTTATAAATTACAGGACAAATATCTTTCCGAAATATTTAAATACCTTGTACAAAAATTTCAATGCTTAGTGTATATAAGTAACACATATAATATAAATGAAATAAAATAATCATCATAGATAAAGAGCTACATTTTTCCTCACAACTGAAAAACTTTTATATGAAATATTTTCACCTCATATTTTTTTCTTCCTCTTTTATACTTTTTAGATATAATTACTGCAATAAAAATTATTTTAAATTAATTTTTCGATGTTATTTCTCTTAAGTGTTAACTTAAATTTTCTTTCTTAAAACGACGTTACGTGTTTTACCTTAATTATAAATTAATAAAACATTTTTAAATTTTCAAAAATTAGCTCAGAAAAATTGAATAATCGCTAAGTAATTTCATGAAATCATTACTGCTAATTGCATATCTATTCAGAATAAAAGTTAAAAATTTCACTAAATTTTTGGCTCATATCTAATTTTTAATAAACAAAATTATAATTTAAAATCTATAGAATGGAAATTAAATCAACATTTTTAAAAAGTACATCGTTTACTTTTGGTTTGATTCTCCTTTCCATGAAGTCCTGTATGTTTCATGATACTATTTAATATAAATCGAAATTCATAATATTATCAATTATAATATTATCATTCATAATATTATCAATCATACAATATTGTAAATATCGTCCAATACTAAGCATTGTTAATATATACAAGCGAGTGACCGAGCTCCGCTCGGAGAAAACAGGTATCGAAGCTAACTCGAAGATTTAAATTTACAATTGTGATTTATCAAAACAATACATGCCATAAGAAAATTTGTGAAGCCATTGGTGAAAAGATAACCGGTTAAAGTGCACCATTGTAAACTATTCTAAACAAAGTTAGAGTTTGGAAAGGGAACTATTCTATACAAAGGTAAAGTAAAGGTAAAGATTGAAATGTGTTGAAGTTCAATATTTTTGACAAATTTATTTAGAAAAACCAAACATATATACATACCTAAGAAACATACTATAAACCTATAACAGCATAAACATAAAACTTTATTAGTTCCCCATATTGGCTATAGATGGCGGCACGTTACCGCTTGAAAATTTAAGTAGCCATTATGGCGAACTAATAAAGTTTGAAAATATCTGTAACTCCGAACTGCTCGATCGTAGCTCTTCAAAACCGGCGCCAATCGATTCCTCGTGGCCAAAAACCTCAGACCCCCAAGTTTACCGGAGTTTATTAATTCTGGGGCGATTTTCGACTTGGCAACCATTCCATTATAATATTAGATTTATATTGGCAGAATAACCAACCCTAATATCAATCACATTACATATTCTGCCTAAACGATATCAAGGGAGACACGATTCTGTCATAAAAATATATAATAATCCAATGGAAAGCAGAAATTGTGTATCGTACCTTTCGAACTGTTCCCAAGAGCACTAGAAGAGAATTAACCAAGTCGAGAACTGATGTAGATTTCGAATACGATCCGAGTATATATACTAAATCCTGAAACGAGCTCTTAACATTCCGTATCGAACAGTATCTTGGTACGAGGGCATAACACACTTTCCATGTAATGTTATTATTATCAATTTTCTGCCTAATCCAGCCGTCATGATAACCCGGTTTCCGAGAAAGTTCACACTTTCTTTGCCAGAAAAAAAATTAGAGCGGGAGATTAAAATAAATATCGATTTTGTAAAAAATATCGTGAATTTGTATTTCAGCCTATATACCGTTTGATTATTATCATTTAATAGCTTTATATTTAATATTTTAATTTATACATTGTCTAAAGCATGAGGAATCAGTTTTTATTTTTGCTGTGTTAAAAGTGCAGCAAACTGTGACTAATCAAATTTTTTGAATCATTCTTATGTCTAGAGATAAGAATTTCTTAAACTATGCCAGAATTGGTATTCTTCTGAATTATTAGCATCTGAAGTTTTAGTATCTTTTCTAAGGAAAGTTAATCCATGATTAAATAATTGTCAAATTCATCTAGAACTAATAAGATTTCGTTTAGGAACTTTCTTTGAAGTAAACATCGAAAAAAAATTAGCCTTGATTAAACTTTTTATTTACTGTATAAATAGTTTATCTAAAATTGAAAGGAAGTTTTAATGTTTCTAAGTATTGTATTGAAAGGCCTCTTAAATAAAGAATGCTTAAGAAAATACACAATTTATCATAACTTAGGACCTGTGTATTTCTTATTAATCAAATTAAATCCTACATACTTTTATAAAATTTAGTATACTTTATTTTTAACTTTCAATGCCTGTTTGCAATATTAAAATTAGTATGAATATTTTGAAATTGTGTATGTATCGGTATTTTAATTTTTGGGTTTTATTTAAACTTTTCATTTATGCCTTTTTATTATTTTATTTAATTAAATACATTTTCTGTTTTAAGAATGTGTTGTTTTTTAGATTCAATTGATATTTCATAGATTTATAAATTGAAAGCAACATTTTTTCTGCATAATTTCATTTATGAAGGATTAAATTTTAGTCTACAACTTTCTCAATCAAAAAACTCAATGAAAGTATATTGTAAAATATTAAACAAAAGGCAACTGTAAATTTCTTAATGTTTATCATATCTTAAAATTGCTATCCACACTCTATGGCTAGAAGCAAAATTTATCGACTCAAATAGCACTTTTCCTGCCAAGAATTTTATTTCTTTTCGAACTGTACAGTGACCTAATTTTTTGTATTTAAAAAATAGAACAGGGATTTATCATGCTATTTTTTTCTTAAAACATATCTACAATCACTTTTTTAATTTTTACGGTGAAATTAGTAAGGAGACAAATTGTACTTATACGTAATGAATTCTAACAGCTTAGTAATAATTTGAATACATTGCAAGTTTCCTAATTCTTCAATGACAGTAGTTCATTATAGCACTACAAATAAAATGAACTTAAATATTATCAAGTGTTTAAATTTTTTCAATAAAAATACTCTTAATTGTTCTATTTTTATTTTTTTAAATTGATAATTTTTCAATTTTAAAATACATAAATACTATAAAATGGAAAGATTCAGGACAATCTTTAAAAATCAACACATTACTGCTTCTTAAACTATTTTTTGTGTAAAATCTGACATATAATTTACTCACATCCTTCACATGTTCTATTTTTTATTACAGCTAGTCACCCCTTTTCACAGAACTGAGCCATATTAACATGGATCAAATATTCTTTAATAAGAAATTTGTTTTACTATTTTAATTATTTTTAAAAGAATAAAAATGGTTATTAAACGCATTCTTGAAACACAATATTTTCCTTACAAATATGTAATACAAAAACTTTTATTTCGGCTTAAAGAAAATAGATTAACTACCTCACATTAAAGCCAGACATATATTGTTTTTTTTTAACTGTAAAGTAATAACGCATTTAAAATTTCAATTCAGATTCTCTCTAGTTGAAAAAAAAAGTATAAATGTCTATGTTAAAAATACTGAAATCCATATCAATATTTCATGCATTTTATGCAATGCTTTTAAAGTTATTTACTGCATAAAATCGTAAGAACACTTCAGATATTTTCATGCTTCTTTCCCCCCCCCTTTTTATTTGCAGTTATATTGTATTTACAAAGCTTAATTACACACCATATACATTAAAATGTCCATACGGTGATAATAAATGAAAATAAGAACTACATAAATAAATACTTTTCAAACTTCTAATATTTAAGTAAGATGACGATCAAAGCTCCAATTTATGATATAAAAATTTAAATGTATATACATTATTTTTCAACAATTGTGATTGCAGAAAAAACTGAAAAACTGATTTCAGAATCTTTTATTGGATAATTTTTTTTAATTAAATGTATTTTTATAATTGTATTTTTTTCTTTTTTTATTGATAGTTATATTGTATTTACTAAAACCGTTTCCAAGCCATATTCATTAAAATTTCCAAATAGTAACAATAAATGAGAAAAATTCAAACTTGTATGATTTCAGAAAGATGATATCCAAAGCTGCAATTTATGACTTAAAAAAATATCTGAATACTTTGTTATTTTTGAGTCATTAGGATCAAATGTAAAGAAAACTACCTCTTATGATCGTATAATATTTTAATGCATAACAATTCTTTCATTGGATAAACTTCTTACTTTTCCTTTTGTTGATGTTTATATTGTATTCACTAAACCCAATTCCAGACCATATTCATTAAAAATTACAAACGATAATAATAAATGAAATAAAGAGCAGAAAAAGAAATTATTTTTGAATTTTTAAATACGATGACAGGCAAAATTACAATTTATAATTAAAAAATTTCTAAGTGAATTCATCATAATTTTTCAACCAATATGGTCAAATACAGAAAAAATGAGCAGCTTATGATTAGAAAATCTTTTATTGATTATATTTTCTTTTTCTTTCTTTCCTTTTTGTTGAAAGCTATATTGTACTTGTTAAATCAAATTCCTAGCCATATTTTTTAAAATTTGCTAATGGTAATAATAAATGAAAATAAGAACATCATAAGGAATTATTTTTCAAATTTTTATGAAGTTTTAAATACGAAGTTCAGAGCTGTAATTTATGATTTAGAAATTTTCTAAGTGAGTATTTTGTTATTTTTCAAAAATTCTGACCAAATGTATGGAGAAAATGGAGCCTATTATGATAGCAGAATGTTTTGTTTTATATAAAAACAGTTTATTTATAGGAGATGTACAAATGAAAAGAGGTCTTCATTTAAAAATTATTATTGATTTCCTAAAAGTTCGGATAAATTTATGCGTGTGTTTGCAACTTATACCTTTATTACTTAGATTAGGCATTTTTTGAATAGATTATGATAAAAGCAATACGTTTGCTCCAGTACTTCAAATCTGTGAAACAGCTCCAAAAATAAGGTATTTTAATTTATTTTTTATAGTATTAATTCCATTTTTGATATGATTTATGGTTCACTTTATTTGTACAGAACTGAAATCACAAGAGATTCATGTATTTGATCCATTAAAATTTGTACTGGTGTTCAAATAGAAAATACTATTTAAAAAAAATAGAAATCATGGGTTGTTTCATACAAAAAAGACTCTTTTCATTAAATAAATAATAAAATATTACGCTGTTACAGACTAATAGGAGCTGCTAGAGTAAAAACTAATGTGTAATACTGCATTTCCTTGGAAACCGGATTTATTGAAAATTCTCAATAGCTTGAATGTTAAATTTAAACAATGAAAATTATACTAAGTTAAAGAGTCATTGATCTGTTTCCTTTAGGCTAAGGTTTAATGATTATCGTCTTTACAGATTTATATAACATTTAAAATAAGATAATTTATTTCTTAATGATAGTTTGTTTCTTTTTGTTCTGATATATTGACCCAATTATCCGAGATGAATATTTTTAAATTAAATTACAATTTTATCTTAAAACATATTTTATTCAAGTGTAGATGCTGAAAGGAACTTTCCAACTTCCTGACAACGAATTTTTTAAAATTCCAACTTCATTTCCGACGCAAATCAAGGGAAAAGATTCGGATGATTCTTTCGAATTGATTAAAAAAAAATTAATCTTTCAGTTTGAATATGATGGTTGAACTCAACTTTTTACAAAGAAAAGCATTTCCCTATAAAGTATTTAAACTAACTCTAAAAGTTTAATAAAATGTGTATACCTTACTCGTAATTTAAAAGGATGCTTTTTTTATATCAATTTGTAATAAAGATACTATGTATATACCTTCTAGACTCACAGATCAAATCATTAAATTGATTTGAATACACTCATTTCCATAAATGAAGGATAATGCAAGTTCAGGAAAATAAAGAGTCAGAAGCAAAACAAATGTGGAGTATTTGTAAAGCTCATTTATTAAACAAAAGGAAAAGAGAAAAAAATGCTATATATTTATTATCATTAATAAGAATTGCACTTTTTTGCATCCTGGAGTAAATTAGAAAAAATATCCTATTTGCAAACATCAATATTACACGGTTGTTATGATTGGTTAATACATAGTATGTCTCTCAGACTATGCAACATGGTTCATACAACGCCTAGGCATGCTGAGTATCGAATCGTCGATCTCATCTTGGGGAATATTATACCAGCTTATCAAGCAATGCTTTTCGAAGTTTCGGTAGACATGTAGGAAGCGTTTGACGGGCTGCAACTCGTAGACCAAGCACGTCCAACCCATTTTCTACTGGATTCAAGTCCAGTGTTAATGCTGGTCAATCCATGCGTGTGATATCTTCTGATAAAAGTTATTCGTTCACGGTGTTTTCACGGCGGGGACGGGCGTTGTCACCCATAAACACGAATTCTGCGCATGTGGCAGCCCACAACAAATGTAATGTTGTTCCAAAATGACGTTCCGATAGATTTAGCCTGTCATGGTTCCAATTTAAACATGCAGGTCAGTTCTGGGACCTATAATAATTCTACCCTAAACGAGCAATCTTGCACCATCGTAACGGTGTAGTTCAATTATGCTCTTTTGGTGGTAAGGGGTACCTCACGTTCTTCATATTAAAGTCCGGACAGAATCGGACTACAAGGTAAACCTAGACCTGTCAGAAAACGTTCCATAAACCCACTGTTGCAGTATCCACAATGCATGCTCTCTACTCCTGGCTAATCGCAGGCGACAGTGAGTTACAGTAAGTGGAACACATCTGACAAGTCTAAGAACATATAGACCAATCTGTCCTAAGCGTCTGTACACGGTCTGCCTTGATACTGTTGTATCAGTGGCTGAAGAGAGCTGACGTGACAAGTCTGATGCTGTGCTCCATTTGCTTCATTTGGCAGTAACTGCAAAATACCCTTCCTCATTTGTCGTTGTAACTCAAGGATGATCTATGCTGCAACATCTACTCACATTATCATCATTTTGGAAATGCTGCCAAAGCCTGGAGATGACACTCTGGATGATTCCACATTCCTAGAATACTTTCAGCTGAATATGAGCAAATTTCGGACGGCCGATAATTTTACAATGCAAAAAATCATCCACATTCATCCTTTTTGTGTCATAACTATGCGGTTATTGCACTGAAAGGTTGATAAAGCTCTTGCAAACAATTTTACTTCTTTTCTTATACATCACTCTCTTAAACTATCGCCATTGTGATCTACTATCGATATTATCTGTTGGCTTCCTGCAATTTACATATGATTTTTGAAGATGTGTGTAGTCATTTTAAGGGGGATATATGTATTTTAGTGTTCGCTTTCAGCTTAACTCCTAATTATTCTTAATTTATAGACATTTGAGTAGATAAGTTCAAAAATATAAATTTAATGCAATTATATTAATAATTATTATTGGACTAGTAATTTATTGTGAGATGACTAAAAAGTGAAAGAATATATTGAATTTTAAGAAATTTTATTATTTATTTTTAACAGAAGTAAGGAAGGCAAGAGTTAGCTGTAACAGAGTAAAAGTGTAATACGGGTGGGTCTAAAATTTTTAATCAGAATTTTCGATATACATGATATTTATGACAAACTCTCTCACTCTACTAATGTCAGTGCCCGGTCAACACTATTGTTTAAAAGTTGTAAACTTATCGTCCATTTTATGAACTGTGGAAAAAAAATTCGTAAATTTTGATTTCAATTTTATTTTATCCTTTGTTTGAGTATTAAATTTTGAAATTCTGCTTTAATTTTTTACTAACCCCAATATACATATCTATATTTTAACATACTGACAATCATAACATTTATTTATAAACTAACAAAAATGTGAAACTGAAAGATGAAACAAGAGGTAACAAAACCTTGGAAAAATCTGTAACATATTATTATTTGGGGTTAACATATCTTGTTTTGTAATGGATTCATGTAGTTACTCTTTTCTTAAATATCAACAAGCATCTTCGAAAGTAAGATTAATCATATAGAAAAAGTTCATTTAATGAAAAATAATAATGATTAAAATATAAGCATATTTTTAAATTCCTAACTTGCCCATTTTTTAAAAAACAATGGGAAAAGGATTGAGACTTAATTAGTAAGAAAATAAAATCTAAAACATTTTTAATGTTTTTCTTTCAGGAATTTTTAAAAAAGAATACTTACGTTATGATGAAAAAAAATGTTACAGTCGAAAAGACACAAGAAAATATGAAAATTTTTTTTTTAAAAACTTTACAACTATCCTCAGTTTTCCTTAATTTTAATCCTAAGCTTTTCAGGATATTTTTTAACAAATATGCAGCTGCAAAATATTTCGGTTATTTTCATGTTTATTTGTCACTGATAATTAAGAAACAATTTTAAATATGCTATTAGAATTATGAAACAATCAATAATATTCCTTAGTTATGGGTTTCGCCTTTCCGGTTGCAAATTTCGAGCTATGCTCTATCTGAGCCTTTTTCTGTACCACAAAAAAATATTCTCCGAATGTAAGGCTTCCACTTTTTCTTGCGAAAATCTCTTAAGAAACATATAACGTGTTTTATTGATACTCTGTCATGAACAATATGAAAAAGATTAAAGTTTTAAAATGTTTCAAATCTTTATATTTTTAATATTTAGAATTTAATTTGCATATCTTTTTGCAAATATTCATCGAAATTGCTCCTCCTATTTTAATGTAGGAAGATTTACTTTTCAGATTTATAAATTTCAATTTCAGAACTTTGTTAAATAATTTTCTTCCCCTTTTTTTATGCTCCAAATTTAACTATTTTTTAAAATTTCTTTCTAATATGATTCTTGATCAGAGTAATGTAAAAAATTGGAAATGATAAGTGGAAGTACCATCGTCTTCTGTATACTGCAAATTCGGAC
The DNA here is from genome assembly GCA_026543055.1 of Argiope trifasciata. Classification (NCBI taxonomy): domain Eukaryota; kingdom Metazoa; phylum Arthropoda; class Arachnida; order Araneae; family Araneidae; genus Argiope; species Argiope trifasciata. The sequence goes on from JAPMOQ010039027.1 coordinate 202,874, forward strand.
AGCTACCATTCTACCAACAATAGATTAAAAATCGATGAAATTGAAGAAAATATTTACAGAGAGTTGTTAATCCTACCAAAGAGATATTCTAATTGTAGTTTGTTTGCCCGTAAACAAGTGACAGATATCGCAAAAAAATAAATGTATAAAAACTGACTAATCACTATATTGAGAAACCGTTGCAATCATTAGAATTGCAAATGTGTAGGAATTGCTAACGCAGAGGAATCATTCTATAAGGAAAATTATGTCTGAGGTAAGTTTGATGATATTGCAGTACTTACATTTATATATCATTGAATGCTTTCTTTTCGATATCATCAATTAAATACTTTAAAAAAGGACTAAAAGAGATTACGTTATTTGAAAATAGGGGACGAGATATGTTATATGTTATTATACCCTTAAAAACACTTGTTTAGATACTGTTCATTAAAAGGTGTTCAAGGTATAGATGATTTTTCTGGGTTTAGCTTAAGTCAGTGATTCTCAACCTGTGGGGTGCGCCCCCCTAGGGGGGCACGAGCACACTAATGGGGGGCCGCGAGCATATCCAACAGAAAACCTTATTTAAAAAATTGATTAAGTGACTGAAAGGAAAGGACACACACACACATACAAAACAAAATACATTTCAACATATTTACTAATTAACTTATTAAATTACAACAACTTACTAAATTAAAAACAAATTTAATAATTATTAGTGACTTCCTTGGGCCAGTCTCGAAGAGCAAAGTTTTCGAAGGATTGTTTGATATTAGAAATAAATAGTCTCAGTTATTTTTCTATATTTAGCTGATATCTATATTTTGTCTTCAAAGACCCCACGGCAGAAAATCCAGTTTCACAAAGGTAAGATGTTGAAAATGGTAGTAGAATGCAAAATGCCCTTGTTTTTAGTGCAGAAAACTCATCATGCCCAAAATTTAATGAGTGATTTATTACTAAATTGTCTTTTGGTTTCTCCGCTTGCCGTGAAGTCTATGAAGGTTTCTTCCTCTTCAATTGAGAGTCCTTCGGGAGTATTTTGAAATGGATCCCTCACCCACTGTTAACTTGATATTAGTTTGTCGTCAGCAAGAAAGTACTTTTTAAAATTCTTTGCTAGCATTGCTAAATGATTTTCAATGGTTACAAAAACAACTTTTACATGTTATTCTTTAGCCTTATAAGTTTTAATACAATCATTCAAATTTGCAAACATTCTTAAGTTTTCTTGCTTTAAATTTCTGCTCCTCAATTCCAATTTTCAACAAAAAGTATTAGCTTTATCACGTATCCATTATATCTGTATTTGCTCCTTGCAGTTGAAGATTCAAATTATTTAATTTCTTGAATATGTCGACCATATAGCTCAATTTCATCTCAAATAAACTATAGCGAAAATTCTCAGCTTCAGGTCTGTTTTCCTCTTCTAGGAAAACTGCGATTTCTTCTCTTAATTCTCAAACACGCTGCAAAAATTTTCCTCGTGATAACCATCTTGACTCGCAATAAAATAGTAACACTAAATGTACTTCACCCATCTCTTTACAGAGGGCGGAAAAGATTATTGATTTCAGGGGTCTCATTTTTATATAATTTACTACGGTTACAACCGTAGTTAACACAATATTCAAACCAGGACTCATTTCTTTTGAAGCCAAAGCTTCTCTGTAGATCATGCAATGTGTCCAGACGCACTGTGGAATTTAAGATAGCGATAGAAGAATCGAATGAGATTGTCTGGAATTGAAATTGGCGTCATAGAACTTTCTCCTTCTCCCTATGAGAAAACATTTGTTCACATCTGCGCACGCTCCTAACTTAACTTTTAAGCTGACTAGACAAATTCCAGACAAATTGAAACTTCTCGCGAAACCGTGAGAATGCCCAACATTGCGGGACGCAAGAGCAATAAAAAGGCATAGGATTCTTTTTTTCTCAATGCTGAGGATCGGTGTTGCAAAATGTCAATAAATTCCCATATTCTTGGTAATTTGTAACGTTTAAAATTAAGGTTGTAGTGTAGGTTCAGCTCCAAAATACTCAAAATACACTATTATTGTATACATTTGATTGTATGCGGTGGGGAGTGGGGGGGGGCGATGAAATTTATGATTGAAAATTGGGCCGTGAATACTAAAAGGTTGAGAAACACTGGCCTAAGTGGTGTTTGGTGAGATGCTCTGCCTGCTATAAGCAATGAAGCGAAGGGTAAAATGATATAATGCAAGACCTATTTTAGTACAAACTTTGTTTATTAGTGGGAATTTCATAGTACAATCTGTGCTTAGTTATGTTTCACGAAATTTGTTTGTATAGTTTCTTGAATTGAACCGGTAAGAATCATAATATACTATTTTATTTCACGATAAAAATGTACTTCTTAAAAGATTAATTGCATTAATTTGAGATAAATAAGCTTCAAAAAATTCTACTGCTTTTTTAATTATAAACTTCTTATTTATCATTTTACATTGAGAAATGCTTAAATGATTCTATCAAGAAAACAATTTCCTCTAGTAATATATCGAAATGAATTTGTCCAAATTTATGACACTGACTTACAAACAAGTACAATATTAGCCCAGAATATTATGTTTCATGAGTTCATACACAAATAATACTTAAAATACAGAATTATTTATATTCACCCTCTTTTTTATTTATATTCACCCAAACAGTAAAACTTCTAGTTTTGATTAGTGCACCTTAATGTTGCGTAGACTAATAAAACTACGCAATCAGTAAAGATTTTTTTTTTCCATTTTTATTGCTACCATTATTATTAATTAAAATAATTAATTAAAATGAATTTTTTGTTTTTAAAAACCATTGTTATTATGCTGAAAGTTCTCATTTTAATTAGTTATTCTAATGTGTCACACAATTTTAAAAATTATTGAATAATAGTTAACTTACAAATTAAGGATTAATGAAATAATTGTGTTTGTTGTCGACAAACATAAAGAAGATTACATGTTCTTTCTTATTTTGTTTATTTTTTATTTACGAATTTTTATTGTATTTCTTACTTAATATATATCATATATTTATATTTCATATATTTGAATTTCTTACTTATACATCATATATTTCGATACTGGAAGTAGAACTTTTTCAGAAAGTTATAATAATTTTATGCAAAAGATTGCAAGAAGTATGTTACATATTTAACTTATTCCTTGATTCTCCCGAGTTATTTCAAGTTCTTGTACATTACAGTTAATTATTATCCCGAGAAATCACGGGCGAGGCAGAAATTGCCAATATGATTTATTTTAACACGGTTTTACTAGGCCTGGAGGAAATGAAAGGAAATAGTCAACTTTGATTGGCAGATTGCCAAATTTTATTAGTTTCGCAGCTGTATTAGCGTAATTGTTAAGTGATATACCCTATTGTATAGTATACATGTGCTTGTGGATCACAAATGAATAGAGAGGTATAGCATATAAAAGCGATTATTTTTCGAGATAGACCGAGATATTTAGTGAGATAGTGAAAGCGATTATTATTCCGATATTTATTATGAAGATAGTGATTCCTACTACTAAAAGGAAAATTAAATGCAACGAGGCAATGCACTCTGTGCTTATGTAAAAGCGATTCCAGAGGTAAACCAGTAAGAAAAGAGACCAGAAACCGGTGTACAGAATGTCAAGTATTAATTTGTGCTGTCTCTTGTTTCAAAAACTGTCATATAAAGACTAATATTTAATTTTTTTCATTTGTCCGAGATAACTAATATTAAAACAAAATACTTTTAAATCCATACAAAAATTAAAATTCAACTTCAAACCTACATAATTTGTTTTGTTTCGTTTCCTTGCGTTTAGTAATATAATAATAAAAATGTAATGATTTTTTGAATTTTTTTTAAAAAATTCGTAAAGGAAATGGTTAAATCTATTTCAAAAAATTTCAATTGAGCTCCATTCAGCACGAAAATATACGGTGATAAAGAAAACGTCTAAATTTAAATTTGTAGATAAGACAATAGCTCTTTGCAAAAAATAATTAATTTCAACTGATATTTTGAATCTTTTTTAAAATCTCAGTAGCTTCATTACGTTTTGCATTGTGTACCATTATCACTCACATCAATCAATATGATGAAAAATAATTTTGAATTACTAAAATTAAACTGATTTTTTAGAATATATATTTTTAATAAAACAAATTAACATTAATTAATATCAATTACAAACATAAAATTTAAAAAATGCTTTTGATAAAATATATTTAATATATTTATTATAAAATATATTAAGTATATTTATTACATTAAAATATTTATTTGCATAAATTGTTCAATAGGCAATAAATTTTATATCATCTTTAAGAAAATTACAAAATTAATTAATTGGAAAATTTATATTTACATTCATATTTACTCAGATATATTTATATGTTACATTATTTATTTATTTTGATATTGTGAATTTTAGAATCAGCATATCGATATTAAAATAATATTTCTATGCCGAATACACATAATAAAAATAAATTAGCTCCAATAAAAAGTAGACAAGTATTTTTTGTTTGAGTTCCTTTATTGAACTTATAATAAATGGTTTAAATAAATACACATGAAAGAGAAAAATCACAAAAATGTCTTGAGTCCAAACCAAACATTATTGAAGTTTTCAGTCTTCTTAAGCAGAACTGTGGCATCATTTTGTTGCTACTTGCGTGAATGAGCATTTTAGAAATAAATTAAAAATAAATAAAAGACACCATTTGAAAAAAAGAAATATGCCATGCAACATGCCCTTTGGCTACATTCTGAAGATATTCAAATTCCACAGACATCTTCCTTCTGGGTCTTATTCCCATTCTTCTGTAGTAGTCTTCAAGAAAAATTCCATGAGAAACACATTTTTGGCAATGTTGAAACTGATAAAAAGGTACCTAAATTCAAAAAAGGACTAGTAATATTAAAAGCCTCCATAGCTGAATCCTCCAAGACCATGCCCACCAAAACCATGACCATGCAAACTGCTGTGATGATGGCCATGATGATGTCCATGGTGGTGTCCATGACCATGATGATGTCCGTGATGATGCCCATGTTTGTGATGGTGCCCATGATGGTGTCCATGATGGTGCCCATGGTGGTGGCCGTGCTTGTGATCATGACCATGATGATGTCCATGATGGTGCCCATGCTGGTGGTGGTGACCATGATGATGTCCATGGTGGTGTCCGTGCTTGTGGTGATGCCCATGGTGATGTCCATGATGGTGTCCATGCTTGTGGTGGTGGTCATGCCCATGTTTGTGATGGTGATCGTGTCCATGTTTGTGAAGGTGATGGTGTCCATGATGATGATGATGACCATGCTTGTGGTGGTGATCATGTCCGTGTTTGTGGTGATGGTCGTGACCGTGCTTGTGGAGGTGATGATGACCATGTTGATGGTGATGTCCATGCTTGTGTTGGTGATCATGTCCATGCTTATGGTGATGATCATGACCGTGCTTGTGGAGGTGATGGTGACCATGATGATGTCCGTGATGATGGCCATGGTGGTGTCCGTGTTTGTGATGATGACCATGACCGTGTTTATGTACATGGTGGTGTCCATGTTCATGTTTGTGGTGGTGATCATGTCCATGCTTGTGATGGTGACCATGTCCATGCTTGTGATGGTGTTCATGTCCATGTTTATGATGGTGACCATGTCCATGCTTATGGGCATGATTATGATGGTGCTTGTGATCATGTCCATGATGATGACCATGTTTGTGTTCGTGTCCATGCTCATGACCGTGTTTATGTTCGTGACCGTGTTTGTGGTGATGGTGGTGATGATGATGGTGATGGTGTTCCGTCTCATCCTTGATTACAACAACTTGTTTCTTTTCACTAGAAAAGTTATAAAAATTCATCAGTTATACCTATTCATCTTTAATATAAATGTTTTAAAAATATTCTTAACTATTAATTTTTCTCAATAGCAAAATTAGTATTGAACATTTTAAAGAGTTATTAATTTTTTTACTTATATAGCTAGAATTCATTTTATATAAGGGAAGTTTCACATAATTAGGATTATTTTTTGGTAATTTAATTTGTCAGTACATTAAATTTAAACTTACTGGCCAGGTTCTGGTTCCGGTTCTGGAATTGGATCTGCAGCTGCAAAGTAGACCACCATCATCAACACGACGAGGCAGGCCTTCATGCTTACCTTCATCTGAAATTATAAATAATATGAAAATTTTCTCAATTTCAATACATGAAAAATTAGTTGATTGAAAAAAAAAAGAAATCAAAGAGATCCTCCTCTTTAACTTTATAAGAGACAAATTTAATTTTTTATCGTTATTATAAGGTTGTAAGAATTCGTTTTATTCCAAAACAACAACAATCTTTATCCTTTTACATCGTGTTTTGGTAATTTATCGGCTAGAACATAGAATATTATGTTTAAAATTGCACCTTTTTTAATAAAAAAAAAACAATTTTATTTCAGATATTTTTAATAAGATTAATAGAGAAATTATTCATAAGAGAATTATTTTTGAAAATATTTCTTAAATATAAAGCTCAAGATGTATCAAACGCTTATGTAGCCTTTGATTATTCTTATTAACTACTTCTAAGAATTAAGTACATAGATTAAAAGTCGAAACTAATTATGAGGAGTATGCATAACGAAATTAATCAAATTTTGAAAATTACTGTGAACAGTTACAATTGTTTTACTATATTATTAGTTGCGAATAATTTTTTAGTATATCGATGGTCTACTGAATACAAAGAAACATTAATTACTAATATTTTAATAACAAGAATAAAGCTTTGAGAGCAAAAATATATTAAATAAAGTTTTTTAAAGATATATTTAAAGCAGTTTCCAGTCAGGTAGACATGGCAATAAAATTGAAATCCAGATAAAAATTGAATTTATCAAGTGTAATTCATTTCCGTTAAACCGATTTTATACTGCAGTTGTTAAAAAATTTCACAAATTTACAAACACAAATTATATACATAACTTATACAAAATAATAAATAATTTCTTAAACATTTCAATACTGTGATTAAAGAGATAATTAATTCCTAAAGGCATCTTCTATGTTACAACAAATTAAAAAGAAATCTTTAATGCATCTATTAGTCCTGATATTAAATTAAAAAAATGCATAGAAAAGGAAAAAAAGTAAGAAAAAAGTCGAAAAAGTTTTCCCTGTATGAAAATGCGATAGTGAAACGATTGAAGAAGCTATTAAAATCGAATAAGTAGCTCTTTTTGGTTCCGCTTCAACAAGATTGAAAGTGAAAACTTGTGGTTGTTTTAAAGCATAGAATAAAATTTCCGAAAGCAGTCTTTGACAATTTCTTTTATTTTTTACTTAAAAATCATAATATTCAATCTCAATTTTAACATATTTTTACAATTTTAAACAATTTTCTGTTATAGTTAGTACCTTCACAATCATATGAATTTTTCCGAAAATTTTCTCTAACTATATGGAAATTTAAAAATAACTTTCAGGAAGTGTAAAGCTAAGATTGAAATTTAAAAATAACTGATAAGTTACTTGTATCAAAAAGATCGTTATGTTTTTTTATATAAATATATCTGCTTTTCAAAAGAGAAATAATGCGTAATGATCTTGGCTGAATTGAATATTATCTATCTATACCAGGAAAAATATATATTTTTTAAATTGTCAATATAATAAATAACTGGATTACGTTAAAATAATATGAAAAAAAAATATTTGAAAATATGGTTATATCTTCAAAGTTTTTTTCTTTCCTTTTAAGGAAAATAATTATATATTCAAAGGAATATTCTTTAAGCATTGCATTCCCTACTACATTAAATTAAAATTTGTTGTAATGCCAAGACTGAAATTTCAAAAAATGAAATTTTGTATAAATGAAAACAAAATCAAAGTGCAGAATCAAATATTTTACCTTTACAACTGTTCCCAAGAGCACTAGAGAAGAAATATCCAAGCGTAGAACTGATGCAGATATTGAATGCAATCCGAGTTTATATACCAAACCTCAAAACGAGCTTTTAGTGAACGTAACGAACAGTATCTTGGTACGGCGACACAATATACTTAATAAGGCAGCACTGTTGTCCTTATCGGTTTGCTACTAATCCTCTCGTCATAATAACCTGGTTTTGACAAGTTTTCAGTTTTCTGGAAGAAAAAAAATCTCAATGTAGCTAATTCTGAGAAGGGTGATTAAAGTCATTCAAGTTTTTTTTCCCAATGAAGATGGAATTTTTGATCTAATTTCTTTTAGAAATGAATTATTCCGATAGGAATTGTGATCGCGTCTTCGAAAGGGAGAATCTCAACTTCTGATATGCAGTGCAAAGCGAAATGCAAGCATATTTATGTTTTGCATTAATTCTGAATTCATGAATTTATTCTAAACTAAAATTTATGTTATGTATAATTAATAAAGTAAATAACTTGGAAGATAAAATTCATATGATGTGTTTATAGGAATGAACTTTTTAATTAAATTTATGTAATTTGTATATAATGAATGAAATAAAAGATTTTTAAGCAAGGAGTATTTAATGTGAACCTAATGAATAAACGTATACTTTAACAAAATTTATTTTATATGCATATTGGGAATAAAAGAAAAAGACTTTTTAAATAAAATTTATGCTTGGATGGAATAGATGCAAATAGAATTATTGTTATATGCATGTAATTAGTGGAATGAAAACTTTTTAATAAAATTTTTCAGTGCGCAAATTTTGTACCAACACTTTTAAAGAAAATTTATGCATAAGTATGGATTTAGAAAACAAAATTTTTAAAAAATTGTTTTCCTGTATTGTTTTTTTAAAGAATTTTTTCATATTTTTATAGTTTTATGACGATTTATGATTTTATCCTGTATACTTTTTGAAACTTATATTTCAATCATGTTTTTTCATTTTTTGAAACTTATATTTCAATCAGCATGTATTTTTATAATTTTATTCATTTTTTAATTTTAATTTTTATAAAGTGATTTATAATTATTTTTCATAAAAATTTATATAGTATTACATTGAATTTGTATACTTTCAGAGATATGTGGTTCATCTACATCCAAAAAAACGGAACATTCTCTATTTGTAATGACTTAAGAGCCCCTTAAAATTAGTTTATAATTTGTTACAATACGAGGTGCCATTTAACATTTCAATTTTTAATAAATAAAATAAGTTTGAGACTTTTACTAGAAAATTCAACAGAGATACAATAGTCTTTTAATTTTGTGTGATATAAATGATCAAATAATCATACACTACATTTTTAAGACCCCATTTTCTTTTCATGCCTACCGGCGACTATGCCTAATATATTCCTCAAGTAGATATTGCGAAGCCTGACAGTGAAAGATTAAATTTTTCTGTTTGTTTTATTTTTAAATTAACTAGCTTGGAAAATTCTAAATAGGTTTTAGAAGTTATTGTGCAGTTCCCGCCTTTTTCTATGATTGCATGATGTAAATGGAAATATTAAATATCTTAAAATAGATTGAACAAAAAAAAAAGTTAGAATTTTCTCCTTCAGTCAAAACTTCCATATTATTCCTTTTGAATTCTTGTTTACTAGCATGAGTCTTCTGTACAGATAGCTTTTTCATTTTCTCATATTCGAAATAAAAATATCGTAATGGTTAAGTACGAAATTTCCATGAACCTCTACGTTTCAGATTTCCCTCTGTTCGAAATATACATTTTTAGCTTTAGATCTGTCTGCACGGTCTTCTGTCTGGCTGCCTGTGAATAAATGCTGAAAAATTCTTAGAACTACAATGTTAGCTTATATACTTTACGTTAAATTGTTTTTTTTTTTTAAGATTTCGAACTAAGTCTTTTTGGCAGAAAACTTTTTGTTCATGTTAATAATAAGTGAATTCGGAGATTACATAACATAAGGAATTAGGTAGAAAAAATTTGGTACACATGTTTGATATCAAAAACATAAATCCTTTTCAAATGTTTTATCCTTACCTTTCACATGCATATAAACGCAATGATCTAAATCAATGAAATTCAGTATTTTCTCGTGACTACATCTTTAGTTTCGTGTCGTTTTGATTTCAATCAGTATGAATAACATAACCACAGCCAGATATTCCAACAGACCACTAAGGCTTACGAATTTATTTGGTTGATTAAACCGCTCCTTTTCGGAGTCCATCAAAAGCTGACATTCGATGGTACTTTTCCACTATACGGGAGCAATGAAAAAATTGCCATATAATCGTTAATCGGAGAAAGTGAAATATCACCAAAAATAAAATACGTCAAATTTTACGTAGTTACATTTGGCAACATAGTTCGCGTTTTGTTCAATTGGCGACATTTGTTTTGTCATTCGGTTTGCTTGGCGACTTGACTGGCATTTGGCTCATATTGGCGAAATCTTGCGTTCGTATGACAGAAAAATACCCATTTGACTCACATTTTGATAGCTCCTGCCTCAGAAAATAGTGAAAATATCGTAATAATATTGGGGAAATATTGCATCATTAGGAAATGATTGTGTCTGAAGATATATAGATTTTTGTTTAGTTGAATAATTTTTCAGTATCAAGCTAATATTTCAACAAAAATCAAGCTATCTTCTTAGAAGTAGCTTGATTTTGTTGAAAGATAGTATACTACATATTCTCAATGTTGTTTGATGTTCTGAATACCATGAAAAGGCAGGAAGTTGTAAAAACACTGTTGTAAGGCTTTTTGTATTGTTATGGAAACAAAAACAATATCTTTCTTAGAAAAACAAAATTTTTCTGGTGTATATCATTTTAAGCCTTATAAAAAGAATTTCGCTTACATTTATATTTATATATTACATTAAAGTGCTGTTGTTGGAACATATGAATCAAAGTCTGCTAATTTGGTGTATTTACATTCGATAATTCTTTTTTGGAGAGATTTTTTAATCTTAATTTTCAGGAAGAAGAAGAGGTCTAATACCTTCCCCCTCAAATAAAATTGATGCGAATGATTGGATTCTAGTAATTGACGATGCTCTGTACTTAAATAATTATGTATGCTTATTAAATTTTACTTCACATAAATCATAGTAACCTAGAAATTTGACTTTTATGATTATCTGTAATATCTTAAGTACTATGAAAACAATTTTGTTTGCATTTGTATTTATATATTAGACTAAAATATTATTTCTGAATTATGTGAATCCAAGTCAATTACTTTGTTGCCTTTACCTTCGAGATTTTTTTTGGGGGGGGAGGGGAGGGATATTGTGAAAGGAATTTTCGAGAAGAAACAGGCTTTTTTTTTCTTTTTTTCTCAAAATAATAAGGATAGTTGTAATTACGATAATTGAAGAGCTTCTGTTCTTAAACAATTCTGACTTGCTAAGTTCTTCTACAAATAATAATAATGGGTATTTGATGTTTCTAGAAGGTAATGTTTGAGTAAATGTTGCTTTTTATTGTTGCTGAATTTTAAAAAATATATATAAATCCAGTCATCAATTTTTTGTGGTGTCAGGCTTAGAGAATATGATTTGTCTATACATTTTTATTTAAACTACTCTTTGTCTTAAATTTGATTGTGTGTAAAATTATGCAAATCCATTTTCAAATGTTATCATATACTATGTAAATCCATATTAAATTACAATAATATCTCAGAAAAAAGCTTTGAATAGTGTTACCACTTCCAATACCAAACAAAAATAAAATAGAATTTTGAATCCCTTTCCTTTCTTCTACCGAAATTCGGCTTTATGTAAAGCGCGTAAGTTTGATTCGACTTTATAAAGTATGAATGAAAGGTTAGTTAAAAAGGGATCGGGTTAGGGGAAAACAGATTGGAGTTCCTGAAATTAACTTCATAATCACAATTCGACAATGAGTTTTAGAAAAAAAAATTCGGCACTTTATGTCAATTCTTAATCAGTGAGTACCTCAGCCTTATTAAAGGGACATTGGTTAGTCAATCTTAGGCCTTTTTGTACAAAGTACAATATTAAAAATCAGAAACATGACTCACAGAATGGCTTGTATGCATTTTAAAATAAAAAAATTCTTGTTTCTATTCTTATTTGAATGCAATTTGACTTTTTATTTTATTTCATCAAATATTGAAAATATTCCAAATGATAACCCCAATTATTCACAAAGATTAATATTTTTTATTGTCCTAGTAATTAATAATGTCCTCAGTAATTAGGAAGCATTTAAAAAATTCAGTAAATAGGAATGAAAGTAATTTCGATTTAAAAGTAAATTTTCATCGATATAAATTATTTCTATGTTTTACAGATACTATTTTCTTTTTATAAATCTGCTAATTTTTACATGTTTTCTAACTCTATAAATATTTAATTAAATTTTAAATATTACATCAAGATGAATGCGAATGATATTTTTATTTATATTTCTTTGTGATACTAGTTTTTTTTATTTTTAGAAAATGAATTTCATTTTAAAACAAACAGTGGCAAAAACTAAATTGGATAATTACATTTATTTTCTGTCCTATCTACTATTAAATTCAATTATCAACTGATAAACTTTGAAGTCGATAAAATAATTACAGGAAGAGGAAAATTTCTTTTCTTTATTTCTTAAAATTTCTAAATTTTACTTTCAATTTTGTTATTGATTGTGTTTTCTATATTTAAAAAAATATATATAATAGTTTCCTCCAATTAGTTCAAAATATTTTTATTTTATTTACAGTATTTAATGACCTCCGTGAGGTATTTCGAAATAAGGATGAGATGCTTCCGGCATTGTGTTAGATCTCTCTAACTAGACGGTGCACGAAAAGATGGGGGGAGGGGTGACTCTTTTTATCAATGATGGAAGATACTTCCTTAAGGAAAGGTTCTACCGTGGTCGGTGATGTCCCTTAGGACTCGACTACAGTTCCCATCAGCATTGCTGCTGCAACAGTCTGATCATTAAGAATTTATTATCCGTGTGTCTTCGGGAGGGTGGGTTTAGTTTAATTATTTTAGCGTTCCATTGTAAAGCAACACTAAGACTATTTTGGGACGGATCTCGTCCTTTTGAACCACAGTCAGGTGACGAGGACGACAACTGAGCTGGCACTTCCCTCTCTACACCATCGGGAGAACGTTTGGCCTGATAGATTTAACGTCCGAGAGACCCTATTACACGATGGCTGTTCGGTGGAATCGAGTCTAGAACCTGAAACTCTCCAGTTCTGAAGCCGAGACTACCAAGCTACCGTGGCCTTTCGGGCGGGTGATATGACTTACAGTATTTCATGATTTAAATCTTCAATATTATGCTGCAAACTTCGACAACAACACTTTATTTATTTAGAAATTGCATTTTTAAACATTTAAGATGGAGCGTTTAAATGAAAAATAATATTTTGAAAAGAATTAGTTATTTTAAATAACATTAATGATTATTTTATTAGCTCTGGTTGTTGATACTAATAACATCGATAAAAAAATCGGTCACTTAAGGTTCTTTTTAATAACAAGCTAAGCAAATAGGAGTGAACAATTATTTGCAAAAATACAAGTGAAAAAATTTATGACGTATGTGTTTTGTAAAAGTTATATTTAATTATTTCAAGCGAATTAAATATATTTTGAAAATAATTGCAAATGAAAAATTATTTTAGCAATATTAGAAATTATTTTTATACTCAAAAATAAATATGAAATATTTTTTTGCTATTTTATCTTCTATATATATATTCAATTTAAGAATAAAAAAATTTCCAAATTTAAATGCTTAATTCTTGTCTGAAGAAAGGTGGACATTTGTATTTGAATTCTCTTTATGTAACTAACTTCATAATATTATAAATAATCAAATGAACTTAACTTATAATTGATAGTTTCTAAAACTCTTGAAGCAGAAAATGTGTAATTTACAAAAATTTACTATTTTAATATTATGCTTTGCAGTGCTTCGAGAATATAAAAGCGAGGATTTGTGAAATTATTTTAAGAATAAGAGCAAAGTTATTATGAAGAAATTTAGAAACATTTCCTACTTCAGGTGAATGTTTTTGTTGAATTATGGTATATCAACATGAGATTATTATATCTGTTCTACCTAAAATTGCATAATTTAGCCATAAAATGCTTGCTGAGAACTATGATCTTGTTGAAAAGGAAATTAAGTAAATTACTTTTTTATAGCTACTGCATTTACTTCTATAAAATATGATAATTATTGTGTTACATGTTATTTTGTAATTATGTAAAATGTTATTTTGTAAGGAGCAATTACTTAAATAAAGTAAGGACAAATATTTTTCTTCTGAAGTATTTTATTGCACCAACAACCAATGTTAAAAATAACTAACCAACACAAATATTTTGACACTTGAAATGTGAGAGCACAGAAAACATTTTAAGAATAAAAACCAGATGACACCAATGTTTAAATGCTTTCAAAGAAAATCATAGCATTGACGGAAACGCATTTGGATATGTACGCCAAAAGATTGAATAAATAATTAATGGTCATTACTTATACTTCTTACCAGGATGGATATAATTTAAAGAAAGATAATTTGAGCCTTTCAGTCTTCAGAGATTAAATATATTTGGCAATTGATATTTGCTTATGAAATAAGACAGAGATAAAAATAAATAAATAAGAACTATGACTCAGATGGCAAGAAACATTTATCAAAAAACAAATTTCTGCTTTCCCCAGTTGCTCACTCAAAATGAAAAATTTCACCCGTCTACTGTTCTCTACAGTGAGAAATGCAGTTAGAAAACAGCTTTGTTAATGTTGATTTCGATGTAAAATTTCCTAAATTAAAAAAAGCTGTGGTGGTCTCCAAGGCCACCGTAGCTAAATCCACCGAGACCATAGGAGCCAAAACCATGTCCTCCATATCCATGGCCATGCAAGATGTTGTGATGATGACCATGATGGTGGCCATGATGATGACCATGGCCATGGTGATGTCCATGTTGGTGACCATGCTTGTGGTGATGTCCGTGGTGGTGACCATGATGATGCCCATGGTGGTGTCCGTGCTTGTGGTGATGTCCGTGATGGTGCCCATGGTGATGTCCATGTTTGTGAGAGTGATGATGTCCATGATGGTGTCCATGGTGATGTCCATGTTTGTGATGGTGGTCATGCCCATGGCTGTGATGATGCCCATGGTGATGTCCATGGCTGTGGTGGTGACCATGATGATGTCCGTGTTTGTGGAGGTGGTCATGTCCATGCTTATGATGGTGATCATGTCCGTGTTTATGGAGATGATGGTGACCGTGATGATGGTGGTGTCCATGTTTGTGGTGGTGGTCATGTCCGTGCTTATGATGATGGTCGTGACCATGCTTGTGAAGATGGTGGTGTCCATGATGATGGGTGTGATGATGTCCATGATGGTGTCCATGTTTGTGGTGATGATCATGGCCATGTTTGTGGAGGTGATGATGTCCATGATGGTGTCCATGTTCGTGCTTGTGGTGGTGATCATGTCCATGCTTGTGATGATGATCGTGCCCATGCTTGTGCAGATGATGGTGTCCATGTTTATGGTGGTGATCATGCCCGTGCTTGTGGTGGTGTTCATGTCCGTGCTTGTGAAGATGGTCATGTCCATGCTTGTGATCATGGTTGTGATGATGTTTATGATCATGCCCATGGTGGTGATCATGCTTGTGATCGTGTCCATGTTTATGCTCATGACCATGAGAATGATGGTGATGGTGGTGGTGATGATGGTGATGCTCGGTTTGGTCTTTGATGACTATCACTTTCTTCTCATCACTGAAAGTAAAATAATTTTGTGAGCTATTTATCTTTAGATTGAAGTATACATTCATTTGATTCTTAATGTATTAGAGTACTTTTAAAAGCATTTTAGGATATTTTTAATAATTTACTGTATACTTTCATATTCATTTATATGTTTCTAAAATTATTTATTTTTTGCTTATCCATTTGGGAAATTTTTAATCCATAAATGAATTTCCTTTTCATTTAAATTATGATGAGATAATTTTTTGGAAATCTGTGCTATTGTTTGTGGACGTAAAAAAAAACTTGTAAATTCCTACTCACTGTCCTGGTTCAGGTTCAGGTTCTGGAATCGGATCAGCAGCGGCGAAGCAAACCACCATCATCAGGACGATGAGGCAGGCCTTCATGCTTATCTTCATCTAAAAATTAGCAGTAAGTTATTCAATATGTTGCTTAAAAATTAAACATTGGATGCTTACAATGCAATTAAACAACAGGAAAAATGCATTAATTATATAATTGTTTAATCATCTTAATAAATACTTTGAACTTTTTTCATTTTTAACTTTCAATTTTTCAGGTGATAATGTTAACGCTTTGTAGAAATTACTTGTTTTTATATTTTTATTTTATCTTTATATTGATTTTTATTCAATAATTATTATTATGCATATGCTGAACATTAACATTCATGTTGTCCACTAAAACTTTTTTACAATTTTAACCTTTTGTTAAAAACTTTTTAATTTAAAATTAAATTCTTACGTTACAAAATTTATAATATTTGTATTCATTAGGAATATAGTGATTATTAAGTCTAAATGGATGATTCTCTTAATACACCGAAATCAAAATTATTGTAAAGTGAGTCATCAAAACATTATTACTTTTCATTATTACTTTTTTATATCAGAATGTAAAATTTAATTTTTTAAAGTTTATTTAATCATGATTAAGCAATAGTTTAAGCAATTTTTAAAGAGTATTAAATTAAAAATTTAGAATAAATATTGGAATTTTTTGGAGCAAAAAATGATTAAATTGAAAGTGATAAAATAATTTTATCTATAAGAATTAAGTTAAAAAATTATGATTCTTTAAAATTTATATTACATAATATTTAAAAAGTACTCAGAAACATTTATTTTCAATTTTAAAGAAGCTCTTTTAGTTTATTTAATTATCAATTAAGTTAATTTTATCGAAATTTCTTTTTATTTAAAGACCGTATTATTTGATAATTTCTTTCATGTTTTACTTGCGCCGTTTTAAATATATTTGTTTTAAACTTTTTATATCATTATCATAAAACCTGAATTATATTCGATTGAGATTATTAATTATTTGAATTATATTTTTAAATATTATTGAAATTATGTTTTTGAATATTACTGAAATTATATTTTTGAATATTGCTGAAATGATATTTTTGATTATTGCTGAAATTATTTGAATTATATTTGAATGAAAATAAAACTAAAATTATAATTTTATATTGTTTGATAATTATTAATATCTTTTTTATTATTTTTAATTTGAAAAAAAGAATTTGTTAATTTTTTAAAAATTAATTTCCAACTAATAGTCGCAAAAAATTGCATGCAATTACAAGTTTTATATTCTATCTCAAAAATGAGAAATGTTTTATAGTGATAATTTTTTTCTGGAACACGGATTGAAATTATTAAATGACTTAAAGAATTAACTGACTTAATATATTATAATATTGATTTTTTTTCCAATATGAAAAAAAATTACTATTCTAATAAATTTTAAGAGAAATATTTAATTACAAAATTTACGATTAATCAACCAAAATTGTTTAAAATTATCTAACTATCATTTTTTAAATAATGTAATCATATTATTAATAAATGGTCACATAGGCAATAAAGAGCTTTAAATCTTTTACTAATATATATATATATATATATATATATATATATATATATATATATATATTTATATAACTCGTGCATGATTTTGAAGTTTCTTATTCAAGAAAACTGTAGCAATTGAAATAAAAGCTCAAGTTAGATATCGTACCTTTAGAACTTTTCCCAAGAGCACTAGAGAAGAAATATCCAAGCTAAGAACTGATGCCGATTTCGCATCAGGCCCGAGTTTATATACCAAAATACGGAAAGGGCTTTTAGAATACCGTATCCATTCGTATCCTGGTACGACGACACAACATACTTTTCCTCCGGATATAACGATGCAGCGTTGTTATTATCAATTTGCTACTTAATCCGTCTGACGAGATAACCTCATTTTGGAGAAAGTTTTCAATTTTGTGGAAGGAAAAAAAAAACTCTTCAATTTTTGAGGAGGAGTACTAAAATAAACTTCATCTTTAGAAGAAAAAGGGATTTATACTTTCCCCCCTTCAATTTATTGTCATTATTATCATTTCTATTTAGATGCAACAAGAAATCTGCTTAACGAATTGTTGATTTATTATAGGGGAAGTACATTGTATTATAAACCCGTTTTACAAGAGATTGAATCAAGCAATTATTAATAATTATATTTTATTCGAAAGTTTTTTTTTTCGAATTAGGAAATGGTAACTTCTGTATAATTACGAATATTTTAATTTGGAAATGAATAGATTTTATGTTGGTCACCAGAGTATTGTTACAATACTCAATTCATTCGTAATAAAAGAACATTTAGAAATCAGACATCAAGATCTATACCAGGAAATCTATTCAACATTAAAATAGAAATAGAATAAAATTTCAAAGACTTGATTGAATTATTATTTATATCTGTTGTTAAATATCAATGTTTATGTTTCCTCAGTTATTTAAAAAAAATGGTTTCAGAATGGGAATAACACAAGACATTTCTATACTAAATTTACTTTATTGAAAATTTTATTCACATAATAATTTAAAAAAAGGGTTTCTTTAATATTCTTAAGAAAATGTTTAATTATTCTTAATGTTTCAATAATGTTTTAGATTTAACCCCTGAAATTTTTCAATGGCCTTAGGAAGAAATAAAAAAATGTGTCCCTACTTACCTTAAAAATATTGGAATTTCTATATTTAGTTTTATAAGTATAATTTCTTGTTTACAGAATGTTTTAAGCATATAAATTGGAAAAGTTGGAAATTAATTAAGAAATTAAAATGGCATTTTATGCTGACTTTGTGAAAAAATGCTACATATCTTTATGTCTTTATTAAAGCATTTTTTGTAAACATCAATATATATATATATATATATATATATATATATATATATAATATTAACGCTCGATGATAGTCAAAAATTGAAAAAAAATTATTATATGATACACTAATTAAAATGAACCCATTTTAATTATTGAAGGTATATTAACATAGTGTGTTAAATTTTGGAGTGTTTTTTTAAACAAATAAATTTTTTCCTAGGGTTACAGTTTGCAAATTGGACTAAAGAAATTGTCACATAGCACATAGTATTAAGATTAATACTTTAATTAATATATGAAAACTTTAGTAAACATTTTTTGTTGGGTTCCGAGTCATGTTGGCATATTAGAGGCAGATTTGGATTCAAAATCAGGATGGATCCTTTTGAACAGAAATCTTCCCTCTACTGACATTAAAAGGTCACTTGATCCTCGATTCTCTTCTATCTGGCAAAAATCATCGAATTTGCAGATGAGAAATAAATGAATTTCTGTTAAAACATACTATGATTTTTGGTCTGTTCCTTCTATACGTCAAATGGATGTTATATTTACTCCTCTCCGTATAAGGCATAAACGCTTTACTCATAAACATCTAGGGCCGCGGTGGCCCGGTGGTAAAGTCTCGGCTTCGGAGCCGGAGGGTTTCAGGTTCGAGACTCGATTCCACCGAAGATCCGTCGTGTGAGAAGGTCTGTTGCATGTTAAATCCGTCAGGCCAAATGTCCTCCCGCTGGTGTGGCGTGGTGTGGAGAGGGGGGTGCCTGTTCAGGTGTCGTCCTCGTCATCTGACCGTGGTTCAAAATTACGAGGTCCATCCCAAAATAGCCCTCGTGTTGCTTTAAACGGGACGTTAATATAACTAAACTAAACTAAACATAAACATCAAAGATTTGGAGAAACTGCTACTATGTGCAATAGTTACCAAGTTCCCTTATCTGTTCATCATATTTTGATTGAATGTCCGGTTTTTAACTCTTATAGCGTTCTTTTTCTTTTCCTTTTTTTAGCTCGGTTCCTGCCTTCAAGTTTACAAGACCTGGTGGGTTAAAAATATAACCCAAATATTTCTTTTTTTATTTCTTAAAAGCTATTTGATTTTTTACTCGTATTTAACATCTCTCTTTTTTCCTTTTGTTTTTAACAAGATTAAAAAGATAAGTTTATTATTGTATTGAATTTTCATCAATCATAGTTCATCATATCTTCATACCTCTGAACTTGTGTTTTAATAAAGAAATGTTTTATAATTTTTTTATAATTTTACCATTGGATTGATAATGTATAGCCAAATATGGCTCTTGTTCCAGAAAATAACAACACCAACAACAACTCTAATCACCTATTTAAATCAATTTCTACTATTTTCAAAATACCAGTTTAAAAATATTAATTTTAAAATATAGAATTTGTAGTGAACCAAGAATTTTAGGATTAATTCTTTAAATTCTGGATTTTTTAATGATATATTTACGAAATATTCAGCTAAGTTACAAAAATATAAGTTACAAAAAGTTTCAAAATTCCATCATAATTTTTGCTATAGGTAAAAAAGGATGAAAAAAAAAACAGATAATTTATTGCAGATAGGCTTTAGATAATTATAGCAACTACTTCTTGGGAATCTCAAATCATTTATTCCTACTCACTCGAGGCCATATGTCTAAAACTGATGTACCGGACCACTACGATATCAGCACTGATATGAACTAAAGTTGAGTTCCTTAGGGCCATCACTGGCCATGGTATATCTCCTGTAATAGAAAATACATCCCGTTATCGATGCGTGGTAACCAATCTTTACCTTTTTCTGCAACCATTACTGATAATTAACCATCATACCAGAAGCTTCGCATCCTCATACTGGAGAACCCCCTCCCCCACGTTGGGAGAGGCATACGAATATATTGAATGACCATAGCACTATGTTGGTCCAAGTATGAGTTGAAAGTTGTCCTAAAAGTTACGGTACAAGCCTTTTCATAGAAAGCAAATCCCTTCACTTTAGGATGTAATTCGATCCTGCACTATTACCGTTATACCACTTCATGGGCGTGAATCAACTATCATATCAGAAAATACTTATTTCCGTTTTTGAGGATCTCCCTATTGGGATTCAAACAGGCCATATCATAAAATGATATATTCGACCAGCCAAAATGCACCCATATAAAACTGAACGACCGGACCACCACAGCAACATTTGCAGGAGCTATGGTTGAGCTCACCGACCATGATACGACACTTGCCTCAGGAAGTACATCCCGTTACCGATGGGAGGTAGACAAGCCAAACTTTTTTTGTACCAGCTAAGAATTCGAGAAGCAACCATCATACCGGAAGCTTCTCATCCCAATTTTTGAGGTCCCCCCCCCTGCCAGTGAGTTCTACTTCATGGGAAATGCGTTTCAATAAAAAAAGAGATTTTCAAAATTTTATTTAGATTATTTTTATGTTTTTAAATTATAAAAATCTTAACATCTTTTCTCAGACATCTCAGAGAATATTTTGTCATAAAAACTTTTTTTTCATATCACTTTCAAAATTTACCAAATAGTTTTTTTCCGTTATACTATTTTTATTCCCATATAATTCGTAGAAATTTAGATTATTTATATAAAATTTATTTAATTAAAATTATTTTTTGAGAACTACTTTTAGGTTTAAGAAATAGCTTTAAAATGTAATAACTTTTCAAACCACTTTAGGAATTTACTAGATAGTTTTTCAGTTATACGAATTTTATATCCATATTTTTTTTGTAGGAATTTAGATTTTTTATCCAAGATTATTTAATTGAAAATTAATTTTTTGATAGCTACTTTTAGTTTTCAGAAATAACAGTGAAATGTAAAGAATGTAAAATATAATTACCTTTTTATATTTTTCACACCTTTTAAGGAATTAACTAAATAGTTTTTCACTTTTACCATTTTTATTCCCATATAATTTTGTAGAAATTTAGATTACTGATGTAAAATTTTTTAATAAAAAATTAATTTTCGATAACTATTTTTAGTCTTAAGAAAAAGCATTAATATGTAATGACAACCGATTTTTCACATTCTGTTTTAAAGAAAATTATTTTTAAAAATTCCTTGTTTCCAAAGGGAATTAGTTATACAACAATTTAGAAAATGGAATGACTCCAATTTCAAAATATCTGCTGAAAGATAACAAACGATTATTTTGCAATATCGAATAATGATAATTAAGGTCTTGTTCACTACTTTGTTATGTTTTAACTTCATTATCGTCCATTTGTTTATTTGCAATCGGTCAGTAACTATTAGAGTGTGTCAAGCGGAGACACATGACCTTTATCTCTACTCTTGAATAGGTTTTTAAGGAAATTCTTTTCAATCTTGTATTATTTATTTCAATTTATTTTCAAGCCATTGAAAGAACACTATTTTTTCTCACTTCTAATTTAATTGCACGTGATAATTCTTGACATATTTCATAGACCTTCGCAACACTACTCATTAATTAGGTATCAAAATTAAACGAAATTTCTGTGTATTAATTTTATTTCTTTATAAGAAAATTAAAGATTAAATAAATAAATGGAAGAAATAATCATTGGAAAAAATCAATACATTAAATGCCTTTATA
The DNA here is from genome assembly GCA_026543055.1 of Argiope trifasciata. Classification (NCBI taxonomy): domain Eukaryota; kingdom Metazoa; phylum Arthropoda; class Arachnida; order Araneae; family Araneidae; genus Argiope; species Argiope trifasciata. Next base: position 225,390 of record JAPMOQ010039027.1, read on the forward strand.
ACCGTTAGTATGTAAGGAGTATATAAAATATTTAAAAGAAAATTAGTTTTTATATTAATTTAATTTTCTGTTTGACAATTTGGGATGCATTTTCGCTATTTACAACACTTTTCCTTAATTTTCATATGCATTTTCCTCAAAAATGTTTTTTTTTTTTTGCGGCTTATTATGAACATAGTCAAAATTTCAATTGACTATACATTATTTCCTACATTTGAAATATGTGATATTAGTTCATTGAATTTAAAGCGTATGCGATATTTTTACGTTTAAATCGAATTAAATTAATAAAAATGTTATAATTTTAAGAAAATTCTCAATAGGTTTTTGTCTGAGTCCCAGCCATTCCAATTTTTATTCATTATGTGATTTTACTGTGTAGTTATGTACATTTATTCGTTCCCATATATTTATTTAAATGACGATTTAAGAAAAGGAATTTTAGAGCTAAATAAGGATCTGAAATAAAGTACTTTGAATGTAGATTGATAGTAAAATAGGGAAAATTGTATTTTTAGTAAACGAAGGAATAAAACGTAGACAAAATTAATGGATAAAACAGAAGAGTAATTTTACCTCCCTTAATAAAATAAAAAAATTTGTTAGCCGTGTTGTTAATAAAAAAATTATACGGATTGGTAACACTTTTATGTAAAAAATGGTTTTAAGTATGCGTTAAGTGCTCATCATTGTAATTGTAATGTTGATTTTAAAACTTTGTATTTATAATAACTAGTTTTTCATATCTCATGTATTTGAATACAAGTTAGTTATGGCAACCAACCGCTTTATTGAGAATATCGAATAGAGAATTGAGAGTTGAGAATATTCCTATCTGCTAAATTGGTTATATAAAATGTATTTAATGTAATGTATAAAATATATTTAATGTATCAAAATTTATTTAATGTATGCTCATTCAATTAAAAATTTACAGAATAAGAATTAAAAACGGAAATGAAAATTTTATTTTGGAGTAAATATCCAAAGAATTATTAAGCCTTCTTTCATAATTAATAAGAATTATGAAAGAATATATCCTTGTATCATAATTTTAATATTAAAATTACACTTGAACTTTTTAATGGTCCAATAAAATTAGTTTGAATTTCACTGTGCTAGTAAAAATATTGTGTGTTAAATTAAATTGGAAAAATTTTTACGTTAGGAAAATACTGTATGGAAATAAAATTAGTATCATTAAAAATATCATTTTCTGAGTTTTAAGAGAATGTAACAAATAATTATTTTGAGTTTCTATTTTTCAAAAATATAACTGAAATTCCTTAAATTGTATTGTTTAATTTTTTTATTAAGTTATATTATTAAGAATAAATATCGAATTATGTATTGGAAAGTTGACAGCTCTTTCGTAATTCTGTTAAAGAGTATGTGACAAATTTTATCAATATAAGACATATATTGTAAATTTGTATAAAAGAATATGCATTCAAGCATTCGTATTTACATATACAGATTAACACCATATTGAAATCACAAAAATAAAACATGTCACATTTGAAAATTACATGCACACAAAATTTATATTCTTGTGAGATAGAATGAATACTGTGTTTTTTTAATGACAGGCTAAAACTTCTCAAAATGATGCAAATGTATGAAATAAAGGAAGAATATGACATTATACGTCAAAGCGATAGCAAAAACATTTGTATCTTGGAAATGTAATCACCAGAAACGAATTCAGGTAAGAAAACAACGTTTACTATATATTAATAAGAGACGCACCTTCATAAATCACGAGTCACAAGGCCGTTAAAGTCAATATCTGTGGGAAACATCTATCTTTTTTCTGATCATCATACACATTTTCAAAGATAGAAGTTTATTTATAGGAACGACAGAGAGGCAAGTGACAATACCATCATCATTGTCTAAGTTGTTGTATTCTAAATATTTCTTGTGACACAGATAAATTATCGAGGTAATATAGAAAGCTCCATAATGACATTCATGAAGGATTTCTCTCGAAATTTATCATATAACAAAATTCTGGTGAAAAACTATATCCCGAAAGTTATCTATCAAGATTGTTGACTTTTATAATCATCGCGCTTACATTCTTATGAAGAGAAGCAGATAAGTTTCTTTTCAATGGCTGCCGTTCAAATTTTGGCAGAAATAACTTAATCTAGAGCTAAGAAAAGTGCAATTTCTTAATAAATAAGCCTAATATGTATCATGCTCAGACAGATAGCCAAACACAAATGAAACTAATTCTGATCTTCAAAATCCATGGATGATTTTTTTGACAATTAACATCCTTGCTCTCAGTATATAATTTAAAACAACATAGCCGGTTGTATTCAAAGTATTGTTTCTGAATATTTTTCATATTTTTAGACAGAAGAAGAATATATTTCTAGTTTTCCATATCAAAGTCTCCTTCCTTAGACCATATCATGGGTGTACGGGGAGAGTTAATTTTTCAAGAAGATCGCAGCCTTTTCACCCTCTCCATCTAATGTTCGTGAACTGCAACTCAATATATTGCTTTTTATAATTTTAAGAACACCAGATATGAAATTGAATTGCTTTATTTCCAGACTTTTACAATTTGGGTCACAAAATTATATATTAAATTTTATATGTTTAAGTCATCGAGTGTTTATTATTGCGTTCTTATACATACATTTAACAAGCCGACAGATTGTCACCTGTTGGCAGATTTTAATCCAAACTTTAATATATATTTAAATTTCTGATGGCAAAATTATATACCAAATTCCATAATATATCATTTAGGTTTTTAAATTGCCCTGCTCATATGGATACAGACAAAAAGAAATCTTTCAAATTTCATTTCAGTGGATTTCTAATAAAATTTGACAGAAATCTACGAATTTGGAGCTAGAGCGAAATTTCATGTAACTAGCTCAATAAATTTATGTAGTTACTATGTTTATTATCAGGCAGATGGACGTATTAAAATAAATCTGAAAAATATGAAGATTTGTCAAAATCTTGATGTGGAAATTTTTAACTTATATGATATTAAATCTTTGCGTATATTGTCTTTTTACATCTTGAAATGGAACATTTTGTTTTTATAATGCTCTGTCTGCATAATTTGCATTATTTATATTCAATTTAAAATGTTACTCAGTTACTTTTCTTCACTTCAGGGCTTTATTTCACAAAAGAATGAAATACGAAATCGTACTCTTATGTGTTTTTTCTACTCTGAAAAAAAAAGACAAAATACCTGACAGATTTTGTAAATCCAGACAAAATTACTCTAATAATGGCAAAAAAATATAGCTGTAGAAAGAATGCTTAATGGGACCACTGCGGAATTTCGGCCGAAAATACCTTCGAAGATTACGTTTACGTGATGCAGAACATGAAGAATTTCTCATGTCTTAGCAAACAATGTTACTAGAAAGAAATTGCAGCAAAACGTGAAGTTCGGAATTGCGTATAACTTACTTTCCATTCTCCGTTAGAATCTGGAGTAAGTGAAAAATGTTGATTTATATATACATATCATGCATTATGTTTATGGGAATCAAAGTATAAAAATTGATGAATGTCGAAATGATTGACAATGTCTTTTAATATTGCTTTGTTGTGCAGACTGAAAGCGAATTAGTTTAACTTTTATGGCATATTGTTGCTTTTCTGCGCTTTTTTATTATCATGTGAGAGCATGATATTGTTTTCGTTTCAGGTTTTTAGACTCTCAAAGCGTGAAGATAACAAATTGCTGAAGCCTCAAAATGCGTTGGGAAGAAATTGGCTATTTGTCCCTTTTTCTTTTCATTTTGGAGTCGAAATATCTATCGTCTACTGTTATACTTTTTCCCTTTGAAATCGCAGTGTTATTGCCTAACTTTTGCAATGTTGTTTAAAAATAAACTGAACAAGTTAAAATAATGTTCTTTCAATTGAGAAAGTTGTTGGTTCAGGCATAATTTCAATGAATTAAAATACGGTTATTAGGAAATAATGTAGAAGGTTGTAACATTTGGTGATTTATCGCCAAATAAATTTAAAACGTAATTTCCAAATTATACATTCTCTGAATTCTTACGGATTGTATTAATTAATTTAAATTATTAATAAGTTTAAACTGATTTGAAACAATCACGTAAGTATCAGATTATGCAAGCTTAATATATAGAAAAACAATAGATTTTTTTCATCTCAACGCACACACACATATATACTTCCATAGAATTAGAGAGGAGGGAGGGAAATAGACAGATACAAAAGTTTCACTCGGTAACTTGAAATTTGCGATAATAAATTTCATTTTTTAAAATTATATTTGTCCTGTTCATGAAGAGGAAATTTCACGATTGATTTTTTTCCCATTCTAATGTAGCAGAGCTATGAAATTTCATACATTTTTTAAAGTTGCATCATTTGTGAAATGTTAGTGCAAATCCATATGAAAAGTAACTTTTTAATATTTGCAGAACTTAATTCTCGATTGCATTTTTAGTTAATTTGGACTTCCGTTTCCAATAAGATTTAACAAACTTTTTCAATATTCTCTCAAACAACAAACTTTCAATATTCTCAGTAAGCATTTTTGGCGAAAAGCATAAGCAAAATTAAAATAAAGAAATAAAATAATTAATTAAATTAAAAAAATAAGAACGGTGAAATAAATTAAACTAAATTAAATTAAAAACAAGTCAAAAATAAATACAGTAAAATAAAATAAAGTTAGAATGAGAGACGTATAATATTTAATCACAAAATTCAGAAAAATTAAGAATTTGCCACCAAAATTATTTGAATACAATTTTTGTAAGAAAAAATTTATGAATTTGAATTATCAAATATACTAAAAATTAAAAGTTTCAAAATATTGATAGACGAAGCATTCTCTTAAAAGCAATTTCTGATCAGATAAAGAAAATTTTTACTTAAAAATCTTAAAACCATTATAATTTTTTTTAAAATGGAAGTATTTATAAAAATATTAAAAAGAAATAAATCAAAATGAATATCACATGAAAAAAATTACTCAACAATCATCATATTAAAAATGAAGCCTTCGATAATTATTAGATTTAATTAATTCGATCGATTTTTTTTTTTGCTTTGAGTAGTTATATTTATATCTCATATCTACTCATTTTTTTGTTTCAGCTTCCAATTTTTTGATAAAACATATAACTTTTTATGCCATAAAATAACTTTTGCCCCATTTTCAATTGAGCTTGGTAGAAAAACCCGGACAATTTTTTTAATATAACTTGATAAAGATAAATTAATTAGCAAAGCATAACAAATAATAATAAGAATAGATTAATGAAAAAATTTAATTTGCTTCAAAATAGCACCCTTTTGCAGTGATGCAGATACGCAACCGCATATTGAAATTCTTAGTAATGGGCAACAGATCTTCTTCCTCTAATCTATCCCATTCCCGCCAAAGTGATTAGAGAGTCCAAACATTTGTGTCGTTTAGTCCAAGTCCTAGACTCCAAAAAGGATCATACAATGTAATCATGAGATTGAGATTCAGCAAGTATGGTGTCCACTCTCCAGTTGTTATCACACCAGGAAAATGCTCCTTGTCTTGTTGAAACTTCCACTTTACATTGCTGAAGTGCGTTTTGGCAAACAGAGATACAAAAGTTTATCGGATGCTCCACTAGTACAGTGATTTATTTATTATGTACACTCTGATTTATAATAACGTCCTCTTCCCCCGAAACCTGAAATGTTTTGCCGCTCGAGCATGCAGACACAACAGACTATCATCCACTTTAGAATTTTGCAGTTTTCAACAGTTGTTGGGATCTACAGACTAGATTCTATAATTCTAAAAGTTGTGATTCTAAGAGAGTTATTTTTTAATTTTTTATAGTAATCGTTTTATCATATAAAATTTTTAAGTTCATAAAGTAATGCTTTATGTGAAGTTAAAAAATTAAGTGCAAGTGAAAATTTAGTATATTCAGCAATGACAATTCAACGAATGAAACGAAATAATTTTAGCATCCTTTAAACAGCTCTGAATATGATTCTAGAATATTAATAAGCTAATTACTTACAGGCTTGAGCAAAATTGTACTCTGTACTTAAGTAACCTTTTATGTAAAGAAACTCAGCACTTAAAGTGGACGTTATTAAATTTTGTGAAAGTATTTTGACAACCAAAAGGGCTTATTAAATTCCTTTGACGTCATTTACGACTCATACCGTCACTCATTGTTTTCTATGTACCATATACTTAGGTTACCATTGACAAAATATGATTTTTTAATATGAAAATGTCGTATGAATTCAAATCATTTTCCACTTTTCAACATTAGTGTAAACAATGAATAATTTTATAAATCTTTGTGTGGTGGTGGGTCTAATGCTACTTGGTCATACCAAGCCCGAATAAGTGCTGCTCTTTCGAATTAATGTAGAAGAGGGCGCTTTCATTGTAAACAAGCACTTATTCGGTATAACTTTGTGTAGTATAACTTGTGAAAGTATAACTTTGCTCGAACATACACGACTCTACCCTTATTAGGGGGCGGTCGAACTCATACAAACACTCATTCATCCCTCCGCAAGTCAGAATTTAGATCCAAATCAGAGACAGAATCATCTCTGATTCAGTACCCCCAGAGGTATAATTTGTTATGGGAACATGTAGGACTTTGCAGTCACGACATATTTAACGTGCCCCAACTACTATTAGCAACACTACTGTCTTTGGCAAAGGCCAGGATTGAACTCGCTACCTTTCGGTTCCGAATCTGAGACTCTACCAACCAGACTACCACGGCAATCCCCGTGTAAAACAGTATCATGTATTTTTTAAATTTTAATAATTTAAAGCAGATTATTTTTTTTCTTTTTAGTAAAGTAAATGTTATTTTAATCATGATTAATCTACTAATTGCTCGAAAATATGTCATTAATAACAAATATGTATAATTTTTCATTTATGTAATTAATGCAAGAATTTACACGTTTCCCCTTTGAAATCTTAAAGTGAAAAATTACCGAAATTGAATATAATTTATTTATAAAAAATTCGAAATAATTTTATATAACAAATCCAATTGCACGTTTAAAAATAGTTATTAAATAAAAGTGAAACTTCATATAAATATAAATATATATATATATCCTTTTCTACAAAAAAATATTTTAATAAAAATAATTTCAACCTTTTTTTTCAGAATTATTTAGGGTGTGTGTAATATTTCATTATAAGAACATATAAAATGAAAGTGTATTATTTCAGGCTTCACGGGGGAAGATCAGATAATATGAAACTGACTTCGGATTATAGATTATAGATATGAAAAACTTACATTTGAGCAAATGTTTCCCCTATTAATATATATCATTAAAATAGAAGCAATTATTCATTTTTGTTTTGTAAAAGTTTCCTTTTCGCTGAAATAGTCATCTTTTGATTCAATTTAAATGAATGACAGCTCAAATTTCGAAGGACTAATTCAGGAAGTGAAGTATAACAATGAAACACTGTGAAAAATAGGTGCTCTACTTTTTAGACAATTTTAGATTCAGGAAATTTGGCTCACGTGTTTATGAGTGATTTTTTAAATAACAAAGGCTTGATTTAAAAATTCTTTTTACTTTAAAGTTTAACAGTTAAATTAATTTTTTTCTTCTTTTGTATGCATAGAATTATGTTTTTTTTAAGAATTGAAAGTGTTTTGAAATTTTGAACAATATATTGACATTTGTTTCATTGGAATGAATGTATTGAAAATAAATCTGATTTATTCAACAGTCTGAAAGAAAAAAAATTCGTCTGAAAATGAATTATTCATCAAAATTAGCATTTTAAGAATAAATAAATCAACAAAATTTTATGTTTAATAAATAGCTATTTTAATAAATAACACTTAATCAAAGAATAAATAGCATACGCTTTGATTGATAAAATAATCAAAATCTTGGCCTAGTCATTTATTTGCATTTGTAATGTAAATCTTTATTTCCTTTTGTACATATATTAATAGTATTTTTCCCAGTATTATTTAGACTTTATTTGTGTGTGTTTGTCTACATATATTTGGATATATACTTTTGTATTTTGAATATTTTATTTGTATTTGATTAAGCTTCTTTAATTTTTTTATAGAATTTACTGTATATTTTCATTAGTATGTGAGAAATTTTGTTTCTTTTTTTGTTTATATTTATGTATTTTCGTGTTTCCCTCATTTTTCTATGCATTTGAGCCTGCTTTGTTATATTTGAATTATATTTTACTATTAATTATGTACTAACATATATTTTTAAGCTTTGTGGTATACTTTTTGGCTTACAAGGAGTTGAAACATCAAAAATAAAAAAGTAATAACAATGGCAACTAAAAATTAATTCAAATAAAAATAATGCTTTTAAGAAATAAATAAATATCCTTAAAAAATAAGCGATTTACGCTATTTTAAATATAATTTTTCCAAAAATTTCATTAATATTTAATCACTATTATTTCTTAAATATTAATATGCTATCTGTTTTTTTATTCAAAACATTTTTCCGTAGAAAAGTTCTCGAATGAATGAAATCTTTTTAAGATACTAACAATTACTTATAGTCACTTGTGAATACAAAGTAAGGATATATTCAATTAATAAAAACAATTTAGAAATAAAAAAAACAATTTTTATTTCGAATTAATTAAAGGAAATTCGAATTGTAATCGATATTTTAATTGATATGAAATACCAAGGATTAGAGGCAACTTTTAAAGAATTATGTATGAAAGCGAAATGATAATTTCAAACTAACTAAATATTATTGAATTAAAATATTTTTTGTATGAGTTATATATCTTTGCACATTTTTATATGCTAAGCCGTTTTTGAGAATAATAAAATGTATTGGCATTTATTTTGAATTTCAATATTTCATTTTCAGCATATTATATATTTACTAGTCTTTTTTAATTTTCTTTGAAACATTTTCATGAAAAATTCGTCTTATTGCTTGTGAATATAATTTTTATAGAAATTCTATTTGTGTTTCCATTTTTCAGCATGGGTGAAGTAAAAATAATTGAAAATTGTACATAAACTCTACTTTGAAAATTTTGAAAGTGAAAAAATATTTAATAACGTTGCAAAATTTAGTTCAAAGTTTAGATTTAAAAGTGGCGTTTTCGACTTACAACTTCCTGCCGAATATTCGAAGGAAAAATCTCTCCTATTTAAGCACTAAAGCGATCTATTTAATGCATAGATTCTAATAAAAATATGTTAATGCTTCAATACCATTTGCTTTTAAAGTTAGTTTCAAAAATGTTACTTTGCTCAAATGTTTAAAGCTTTGCAAAAAATAGTGTTATAAATAAAGAATGAAAATAACTAGTCATACCTTCGAAAGAAAATATCATGATATTTCCTTGATATTCATGAAGGAACATACTATATTTCTTTTATTCAATGGGCGGTATATCTTTTACCTAATTAATAATTTTACCATAGTTATTAAAATATAAACATAGTATTCCAATAAATCAATTTAATTATATTATTCAAATAAATTATTATCAGTTTATTATTTTAAGACCAATATTAAGAAAAGTATTATTGTTTTTTATTAGTAAAGGAAAAAAAGAGTTATAACTGATAATGAATTTATGTATCTGTCTTGGGAGTTTTGGAGAATAAAGATAATTTATTGCATTCTGTTACTATTTATATGATATAAATATTTCCTTTGAAAAAGAATTTGCTTTGTAATTATTTTACATAAAAATATAGATATCTCCAAAATTTGTTAGATTATTTAATTTCTGAATTTGTAATTGTTTCAGTTCTTATAAGTATATTATACGAAAATAAGAGCAAAAAAAAAATCCTCATTATATTGCTTTAAAAAAAAAGAGTATACAGTAAAAGCTCTTTATTCTCTGGGTATATGTTCCCTAAATATGCAGTGAATACAGAAACCGTGAATACGGAATGGTAATTTATACGGGATCATAGGGGATACATCCCTAGGTGACAAAATAAAAAAACAAAACAAATTTAAATTTAAAAAATCAATTTAATTGAAGTTTTTGATCATTTATCTTAAGGCTTAGGCAATGGTTTGAAGAATTTTGTAATTTTCTCTTGCTTGAGAGTTTTCAAAAGCTCCTTCAAACAGACTGGTACGCAGCAGTCGCATTAACAATTTACCTTTTAAAAATAAGACTTCGTTCCATAGACGGATCAATGTTCATAAAGGAATCGCAAAGCTCATTTGCCATTCTTAAACCTTCACTAAGATTTTTCAAATTAAATGTACTGTTTCCAGTGCTTTTTGAAGCCTCTTCTTCAGTGGACTGTGAATTTAACATTTCCTCCATGTTGGTTTCAGCCAGATCTTCATTTTGCGATTCATACAATTCCTGAATGTCAATTGATTCTACCTGCTCGAGCCCATCTCGTCCTATTCCATTCGCGATTTCGGCTATGTTTGTATTTAACAGCATACTTTAGACAAAGTTGTAGTAAGATCTATTTTACTTTTTTATTAGTCCTTTTGACGGCATTTACAAGGGATATTGGGTTGGATACATATTAAAATCCTTTTATTATTATGTATGTACTTGTTAGATCCAAGAATAAAGAAATTTTGAGCCACGAATATAGGATTTGGGTCGCATTATTTAAATCCGCGAATAGTGAAAACGTGAATGAAGGAAGTGTGAATAAGGAGCTTTTACTGTATAGCATAAAACTATAAATATAATACTTCACATCAGTTCCTATATTTTGATAACGGAGTAGCCGTACACTTATTCTTTTATTGGATACCATGTATGAATCTTAACAATGGATTCCAGGCATAGCATTATTAAAAACATACCGATAATCTATTTAATTAATTGCGCACTTTGTTTTTTTACATTGCTACATCCATTTTTTAAAAAAAATTTCAGATACAAATAATGAAAAAATCTTACCTTCTTAGCTTTCAATAATGGAACAAAATTAACATCAACTATTTCCTGAAATAGTGAGAATAGTCTGAATTTTAATGTAACAGGGACATGTTTTGTTGGAAATTATTAAAAAAATAATTTTTAAAAATGTCGAAATTCGGGGAAAATTATATGTAGGTGGGGCTAAAAAGGCAATTTAGGGATTTTAAACTGGTGTAAAAATTATTTTTATACAATGATTATTTCAAAAGTTATCAAGATAAAAATTTAGAATTTTATCTAATTTCAATATGTTAAAATTTAAGTTGTAAGGATTTTTTAATGTTTTAAATACACATTGTTATAATCCTGATTTTATGCTAAATTTGTTAATCCCAGGCTCAAAGGTTTGCATATAGAGATCAAATAGAGAAACAAATATTTAATATTTTTACTTTATTAATATTAAAGATATCTATATATAACGAAATAAATTTCTTGTTAGGTCATATCTTTATATGGCCAAGTATAAATTATGCTTGGTGTGAGTGAAGGAATGTGACATTTTTATTATGCAATGTGATATTTTTATAACATGAAACTACATGATGAAAAACGAATGTCATTTCTTTAAAAAAACGCTACTACTGTTGTATAACGAGAGTAAGTTGGTATTGTAATATTTATCATGATAGATATTATTTCTTTGATGCAAAACATAAAGATTTTCGCGTTATAGAAAAATTATGTAAAAGTCTTAAAAAGTGAAAAAAAACAAAAAAAAAACAGCACTAACGAAAATTCTTAGTGGTAAAAATATTAAAAAATCCAATTTCAGTCTCAAATTAGCAAACATTTCCACATTTATAAATATTTACAGAATTTGACAATTTTAAACAATTAAAAATAGGATATCATATATCTGCCATGAGTTTGTCATTACAAAACAAAATCCTAAATTTAGAAAAACTGTTCCGGTTTATTGCTCTTACTATTGAATATTTTATTAAATTTTCAAATAACAATAACATTTTCGAGTTCATTACAATTATAGCGCATTGTCAAACATTATAAATAAAATATTCACTAAATGCATTATTTGCATTCAATTGCTTGAAAGCATTATTTATTATGAGCTGACAAAATTCTTTCATAAGCATTTCATTCAGCAAATAAATATAACATGCTTATTATTCAGTTAAAGAATTTTTCAGTCATAGTTTTTTCTGAAAAAGAACTAGCCAAAAAAAGCATTGATCCGTGGTCAGTATTTTCAGTGTCTATTCAGAAAGGACCTCGATACCATTGTTAAATAGAACATAAAAATATATAATTAATTTTCGAGTGTTTTTTCAAATGATTGAGAGTTATCAAGTAGCGCGATTTTTTTTTCACACTTGAGTTCACCTTTGGTACTTAGACTTCAGGATGGTATCAGAAATTAAACGATATTTCTATTCGTGTATTTTTCTTTAACTAGGAAAATGTTATGTTTAAATTTTGGGTTTATATAATTTGAAAGCATATTTTATTAACGATTGTTTTTAAAATAATTTGATGCAAAAATATTTCTTTTAAATTTAGTTCTTGGAAAATAATGTACACTGCTTTTTATTGTCTTGTGTACGAAGCATTAGAAGTATTGTGATCGTAGAAAGTTTGATCTCGAGATTTTGATGAATCTCCATTCTGAAGTACATTTGGGGAATTATATCAATCTTTTTTATATGTTTTTGAACAAGATTACTCTGAAAATATTTGAGTTATATGAATAAAATTTGTTGAGGGCTTATGACATAATTTGTAGAATTCTATCAAATTTTCAATGAAATCCATTCGCAAAAATTCTGTCTGTACCGTTGTACATTTAATCACAAACATCTAGTTAAATAAAATTTGGTACACAGGTTTGACATTTAAAATATATATATAAAATTTAGAATCGCATTTGCCCAAGGATACACTGTATTTTGGTCTGTACTTTCATATACATAATTAAACTCAATAATTCATTAAATCCGTGACTTAATCAATGAAATTCGGTACGTTATTTTGTGACTTCAACTATAATTTTATGTTCACAGTTTGGTGACAAGAAGTTATAAAATTAACTTTGTTTTTAAGCATGGGAACTAAAACCTACATCCAAGAAAAAGTATTAAGTTCGGTTTGTGTCCAAACTTTGGAAATTTCTGTTAAATTATGTGATAAATTCAAATTTAGAAGTGAATCTGTCTGAGTGTACTCAAAATACCAGTAGGAATAAATATAGAATATAATTTTAGTTTTAGAAATGTAGTTGAGTGTTAAAATTATGATCAAATTTGCCAACTGAGAGACATCTGTATGTGTGTATATTTGCATATATATGAAGGCGACAATTCAATATCAAAACTATTTAGCAGATGGAAAAAGGACATATCAGTTTGAGACCAAAAAATGATATCTGAATTTTTTTCCATGTTATACTATATATTTTTTAATTACTTTGATACAACATGCTATTTTTTAATAATACTAACAGTTTAAGAACTAATAAAAGAAACAATAAAACTTTTAAATATCCTTATTTATTTATTTTGCAGTTTATTTTAATATTTATAAAGTAAATAATAATTTCAAATTTTTTAGAACAAAATAAAAAGTTTTGATTTATTTCCATATAAGCTAAAATGAATTATAAAATTATTTGTTTAGTTAACTTTTACCTTTAGTAGTTCCATTTTTAATAACTATACTATACCTGACCACCTGGTTTAAAACAAATGTGATTATGCTTTGTTATTTATTCTGGCCTTTTTTTCACCCAAATTGAGAAATAATTCATCAAAATAACTCTAGATTTTATTCAGTTTTATAATATATTATTTTATTATTACGCTTTTAAAGTAGTAAAATCTATACATTATTTTCCGATTGTAAGTTTAAAAAATGCCTATATTTAAAACTATAGCCTTTCCTGTCTTATTTTTCCTTTTTTTTCTATCATTACTATTTGTAGCAAAAACAATTTTGCCAAATAAAATTAATATTCTAGTTCTTTTCAGCAGAAATTGAGATATATATTTTATATATTAAAGCATAAATTTAAATAAAAATAATTTGGAAAATATTCAATTCGAGTTCACAACAAAGTAAATTGTAATAGAAAAATATATGATTATTAAAATTAAGTACTAAGAAGGTTTTTATGGACTAGTATCTGAACAAAATCTCATTATAGTGCATGTATTGATTATTCTTGAATTTAAGTTATTTGAATTTTAAATATCGAGAGAGTTTGAGCCATTACCTAAACGAAAACTTTTTATAAAACGGAGCATTTAAAGTAGTTAAATTATATTGTAAAAGCACAAATGAGACAATATTCCTTATAAAAATCTTAAATTAAAGCAAATTTAAAAGAAAAAAAGCTGTTAACATATGGCATGAAAGATGGCTTGTAGAAGAATTGTAAGGAAAAAGTTTTCAACTTGGGGGAGCATGTATATATTGCATGTTCATATCACACACAATCTTTTGTATGTGTGTGTGATATGAACACACGATGCAAAAGCCTTGAGGTTAAATTCAAAGACTTCCATGAAAATAATTCATCATTTGTACCGAAGTTTTCAAATATTTTCCTGTTCTTTACAGATTTTTAAATCTAGGATTTCAAAGTGAGTCTTTTTTGTATGTCCATCTTTATTTATTTGGATATACCATAAATTTATTTTATTATTATTTATTTTTTGAAGGGCATTGTTATATTTAATTTTTCCTTATACTATTATATAATTGTTATAAATTTAACTTTCATTTTAGTTAACAGTTTTTAATTTGTCTTCACTTGCCGTATGCAAAGAATATAAGAAACATTGTAAGCTTCAAAATAATTTAAACTCGATATTTCTACAAATCTTTAAGTTTCAGATCTCTAAAAAACTCATTTTTTGTCATAGTTCAAAAATTCTTTCAGCTTGATGTCCGAAATTCTGTAATTACGTTCAAATTTGAAGAATTGCATCAAATTTTGAACAAAATCCAATTGGCTGTTCGAGTACAAGCCAACTCGATATTTGCAAACTATACAAAGAAAATATCTAGTAGTTTGTTTGAGTTCAAATAGATCTTAGAAAGTAGAATTTTTGATTTATTTAAAAATATTGTCCTCTTAACGTATTGATAAGATACAGTTTTTATTAAATCTAATTCTTGAAAAAATATTTGAATCTCTAATATCTTTGTTCCAATTTTTTTCAAAATATCTGTATTCTTTCAATTTTTAATATCTGACTTTTATTTATTGGCTTAAATATTACTAATTTAATGTTCAATGTAAATTTTTTTAAATGCACGGTTATAAAAATAGTGCATTTTCAAATGAGTTGATGTAGCGGATTCGAACTAATCACTATTGATAATTCATTATAGCCTACTTATCATCTCACCACACATTATAGGTTAAATATTCGCCTCCGATCTTCCACTTC
>JAPMOQ010039028.1:0-10949 GCA_026543055.1 Argiope trifasciata
TGTGTGTGTGTGTGTGTGTGTGTGTGTGTGTGTGTGTGTGTGTGTGTCATGAGAAAAATAACTAAACCATCAAAATTCTTAAAATAGTAGCCATAATTATTAGTTAATACTTTACTTGCTTACAAGTAAAAAAAACTTGAATATTATGATAACTTTATAGCTGAACTGAGCTGAAAAAGTTTTTAATTGACCTGGATGAGTTCCCTCGAACAGTGACTATAGGCATCTACCTAGATTGTTTGGTCGGAATTCTTCCATTGGCCTTATATAAAAAGTGTACAAATGACCACTCGGGATACCCTACATACATTCTTGGGGTCTTCAAGAACTTTTTTTGTTTAAAAATGAGTTCGCAGGGATAAAACAGGGTCGCCTAGAAAATGTCCACTACCAAGTAGACAAAATGGGGTCGAACATGAGAAAGTCAAAAGAAAAAAAAAACCTATAATGTAGCATTAAAAATGTGACCTACAAAACTGCTGACATTTAAGCACGGTCTTCACTAAGCCTCCTTCGGGGATAATTTCCTCATACACCCCAAAATGCCTCAGACCTATAACCTTTAATCCGTCAAATTACACACCCCACGCAAAGCATCCTGCTGTTTTTCTGTCAAGACCATATCTCCATTTTCTAAATACCCCTCCTCATCCAGCGGAAAAGTTAATAAAACTGTCCACATCACACATGTTTCCCTAATCTACTGCCAACTCCCATCCACATCTGCTTATCGCAAATGAGACGGAACATGTAAACCAATTTCGTTCGCGACCTCCCCCCCCCCCTTATCTTTTGGCAGAAAGATCCAGCGCAAGAAATCGCCAGCGAGGTGAGAAAGCCGCCGCGAAAGCTCCAAATAATTGGCCGTAATAAATTGCTACTCTAACAATTGAAGCCAGAAGTGTCCCATGATATTTGGCTGGCGCCAAGGTCTTCCGAATTATTGCGCATTTAATACTTTATGAATCGTAATAGATGAGTAGAAGGACTCCTGGAGGAAGAGTCGGCAATGTCCATAGATCACTTGACAGGAAAGAAAGAAGTGCGCCGGATTTGGGTCAAGGATTTGAAAGCTATCCTTGCATTGATATTTATGGTGGAGAGTCAAGTTTGAGGCTTTTTGCGTGTGAGACTCGGAATTTTATGTCTATGATGTCACTGCTATAAAGATTAAACGCCGGATTTTCTTGTCCATTTATGTCGTTCTGCAAGAAGTAATGTGTCTATCAGGTAGCATTCAATTTGCAGGCGTAGGTTTTTTTTTTTTTTTTTTTTTTGTAAAATAAAATTTAAAGCGTAAGCTTAACATATAATTAAAGTCTTATTGTATATTTTCTTGTATGCCAAAAATGCTGGATAACCCTTCTAGGGTCCGTAAGCACTAGATATTTCGAGTCCCTTTTCACTTCTAAACTTCCAACAACAAATAATGTTTTATCGATTTTAATTTAATCTTTATATAAATACTTTTAAGTAGCAAATTGGAACAATATGAAATAGAAAATGCTTAGTTGCTGATAACTTTCTAAATGAATAGTTTCAGTATCTAACACATAAAAGCAATGCAGAATTGAAATTTAAAAGCAATTTTAAAGTATAAAACAGTAAAAGCAAAACGACAACATTTTTTCTACGCAACTTAAATAATAAAAAATAATAAAATCGGACATTCCTTAAAGTCATACAGCACTGCAATTTTTTTAGAGTTATAAAATAGAATAATAACTCTAGAACATTGATAAATTACAAAGAGACATATTTTGCTATTTCATTTAGAACTATGAAATAGCAAAATATCAGTGTCTCTTTTCCCGTCTAAACTTTAAAAACAGATTTTTTGGGTGTCGATTTTTGATTAATCTTTAAACAAAAAGTTTCGAGTAAAATGAAATTGCATTATGTTTGATTTCTGATAACATTCTAAAAATACTGTTTCAATGTATAGCGCATGAAAGAAATGCATAACTGATTTTTAATGAACAGTAATTAAATTTCAGTAATAATTAATAATTTTAGTATATAAAAGTGTAAAAGAAAAACGACAAAACCTTTCTTAACACAATCTAAATAATATACAATAATAAAATCGGTTATTGCTTAAAATTAGGAACCACCTAAATTTTTCTATAGTTATATAGTTGCATTGAAAATAATGTCCCAAAAATTAACACAATATTTGTATTTGCCACCATTCATGCAGTAAAATATTGGCAACCCTATTAATAAAAACCTTTGATAACTGATAGTTTAGGGTTAATAAAAATGGAGCAGTACATGATAAAATAACCTGTTTTCATTGTTAAACAATACTTTAAAAACAATGAAAATTTGGCGGACACAATTCAAAAAATTGAGAATTGGTCCCCTAGATAGGGTGATGTAACATTGATGGATATCTTTTTATGGTTATTTAAAGTCAAAGGTATATGCCAACAAACCTACAAGCAATGAAGGGGGAAAATCAAGGGTGCATGATCGAATGTTCTGTCACATTTATGCAAAATTGTCGTGGAAAATTTCGACAAAAGAATGCGTCTGTGTCAGCTACACTTTGGAGATCATTTCCTCTATGTTTCCCCTATGACGTCGTTCCATAATAAAGACATCCTACGCACTTTACGATTCAATAAAAATATAACATTTTAAAGAAATAAAACTGTGTTATTTATTTATTTATTTAATTCAAATTTTGCATTAACACATTTGTTCTAGCGTGTAACCCTCCATTTTTAATAACCCTAAACTATCAGCAGCCAAATGGTTTTTTTAAAAATAAAGTTGGCGCCTCTTTATTGCACCAATGAGAGAAAATTCAAATCTTACATTAATTTTGGGGCACCCTTGATTAAATATACAAATCGAAATTGATAAGCAATATTATTTCAATAACCTTAAACACCATTTGAATTTAAAATTAACTTAAACAGTACTTGATTTAATTTGAATAAATTTGATTGCACAGCTTGTTAAATTAATAGGAAGCAGAAAACTAAACAAACCTCTTATACCGCAAAACAAATCTCATGGATTCGACTTCTAGGAAAAATATTTGCTCTCCTAGGCTATAGATTTCTTTACTTCTTTAATAATGAGTACATAAAGAAAATATACGTAAGTTAATTATACAAAGAAATGTATAGTTATATTAACGTAATATTTAAATTAATAAATATTAACGTTAGTAAGCAAATGTTTAGTTATATTAACGTCCCGTTGTAAGGCAACACTAGGGCTTTTTTGGGACAGACCTCATAATTTTGAACCGCGGTCAGATGAAGAAGACGACACCTGAGCTGGCATCCCCCTCTTTTCAGCACAACATACCAGCAGGAAGACGATTGGCCCTGACTAATTAAACGTGCAACAAACCTCTATACATGACGTTTCTCCGATGGAATTTTGGTGGACTGGTGGAAAGGACGGCTTGACCTTACCACCAATCCACAGCGACTCCTGTAAGGAAAGTAAATACCTTGTATGAGAAATAAACAAAGAAAATTTGAAATTAATCGAAATAAAAGTACATTTTAAACGAAATCCACCTAAAATCTGCCAGTCCATTTACATAACAATGCAATAATAATAATAATAAGGTAAAATTCTTAGAGCTTAGATAATGACTATCAATCTTAAAGCGAATTCATTCGGTTTTTGCTGGATAAAACGGCGCCATTTACTGTTATCATCGTGAATTTTTTTAAAGCTTTGAAACGTGATACTGGAATTTGCTGGACAAAACATAAATAGCGTTCCACGAAACACGAGCAGTAAGATTAGAAATTAATCCAGTAATGTGCTGCATAAGGTCTAACTCAAACAAACGACTTAATAGAAGAAAGAAATCAAAATTAAATTAGAAAATATATACTACGTTCAGAGAAAGGCTTTATCAATTCCCCTTTATCTATATTCCTTGCAGGCATATTCAAGATGTCATTTTCTATTCGAGCACATCTTTCAGTATTTTCTAATAAAATAGTAGTAAAAAATAACATCTCAAAAACTATATGCATTGTTTTTTTTTATCAACTTGTAGCTCAGAATGGGAAACAATACTTGATTTATCCTTAATTATCTTTCATAAATAAAAATGGTAACGGATTTTCGACTAAACAGATCCCTAGACAAAGAAAAAGGTACAGACAAAATCCTTTAAAAAATATATTACTACGTTATTGCGCATATATATATATATATATATATATATATATACTTTCAAAATATCTATTTTACACATAGGTAATTTTTTATTTTCCCGTATCGTAAAATGTAGAGAAAATCTAATAAATATTTAAAAATTCGAAATTGAGATTTTGACGAATGTCCACGCTTTAGATCTCCTTGAGATATAAAAATGCAAACGTCCGTATGTCTGTCTATGGAAAATATAACTTTAAAAAACTAGGAGCCAGAAGATTGAAATATGGTATATGATCTTTGCATCAAGTTTACTGCCGGCGTCCTGGCACAGGGGTAGCGCGTCTTACCCGTGTTCTGGCGTCCCGGTTCGGGCAACGTTGTTACTCTGTGTTCTGTCTGTGAGGTGTGTGAATGTGCCCCCCCCCTGTAAAAAGGGGTTGTGCAAGCGAATGTGTGTGTGTCATCTTCATTTGAGCTAGAAGTCAGACTTCTGCCCTCTGGGTGCTCAGTGGTCCTTACTCTCAGAAGCTACTGCACCCCATTTATGTGGAAACACGGACACGACATCATCATCATCAAATTTACTGATTTCCATCAAATTTTTAGAAAAATCTGTTCAAGGGAAGTTCGTCTGTCCAACTATTTGAAATAGTTAACACGATAGCTTCAAAATATAGACATTGAAATGTCCCATGCGCTTCAGAGCAATAACATTTTTAATGGATGTGTGCAAAAGCGACTGAGCGCAACAGACAACTTCTGTTTTTTTTTTTTTTTTCATTTTTTTAAAACTGTTTTTACTTTACTGCCAGTTTGATTATTCAGTCTAGTTACAATACGAATTGCTAAATATTAAGTACAAGTATGCTTTGTGGTGATACAAGAAGAACCCAAATCGAATTATCGGAACAAATGTATAAAGAATCGATAATTAATCTTCATCGGTGACTGAAATTCGAGAGAATATCACAGCTGCTTCCCTTTGTTTTCATCGTGCTTCCAACACGATGACATCACTCCCAACAACCCACTAAACTGCATACTTGCTCTCAAAATGTGTGTGTCACCCAACATTAAAGCATTTTTTTTTCCCACTGCTCATCTGCTTTGACCACTAAAAACAGGTTGTTGCATCCCAACGCCAGGGGCGGATTTCTCCACTTTAGTTGTTGGTACCGGAGGCAAAAAAAAAATGTAAATACATAAGCTAAAGGTCAACTAAATGGGTTAATGATTACATTATCTATGGGGAAAAAAAGATTCTGCATCAGCGGGAAGCGAGCTCTTATTCTTTTTTTCACTTTATGCTCATTTTATAGGCTCTAAAAATTAAATGTTATTTATAATTTTTATCGAATCTAATTGCAAAAGAGGAAGAAAAAAAAATCGGTTATTTATGGGCCATTGCATTTGTGTTACAAAATGAATATATATATGCAAATTTTTTCTACATCTTGCTTTGTACAAGTTTCTGTCATAACTGTTCGATAAAAATGACTGTTTTTACTGAAAATGAATTGTTAAAATTCCATGGATATGAAACGGAAGTAGTGCATGAACAATAACAACATTTTTTTTTAAAGTAATTTCTTTTACTCATATTAAATAGTCATAAATAAAAGTTGTTGTTTAATTTTTTTTACTATCAAAATTTAATTTATGTTTTCACACTCGACTGGCATGAAACAGGCACTTTTGATATCAAATCTTCTGTCGGATATTTATCTTACCTTTATCAGTAATAACTTTATCTTCATTATTTAAAATCTGTCGCAAAAGGAAGGAAAAACCATATTGCAAATGTATATAGATTGATCATAAAACAACTTTTCCTGTTTGATGGCATCTGCTACTTACAAGCCTAAAACATAACTGTATTTGATTTTTAGATTGCAAAAACTTTGTAAAATAATTCCGATTTTTTTTTTAGTTATGCGAATTATCTGATCAAATATCAGTCAGGTTTAAACTTATTGAACTCATTAACTATTTGTTATAATTGCCCCTTTATAATTTTTAGGTAGTACGTTTGGTAGCATTAGTACATACTGAGTGGCCAAATTATTATGACCATTCCCTCGATATAGTATTGGAGCACCTTTAGCCCGTAATACTGCTCGCATTCTTCTTGGCATATATTCTGTGAGATGTTGGTTGAATTTGATCCCATATCCGATGAATTAACTTTCCAGTTTCTTCAGATTGGATGGCACTGTATGGATTGAATTCTGGTGGTTATGCTGTCCAATGAATGCAGATAATGTCAGTGTCATGTTCTTCGAATCATCTGACGACAATACCAGCTGTATGAAAAGGGGCATTGTCTTGCTGAAAGTATTCAACCCCTGCAGGGCACACCAATAATAACAGGATGTACTTGATCTGCGCGAACATTTAAATACCGTCGGGCATTCGGGCGTTGTTCTATTCAGTAATTAAACGACCCATTCAATGCCAAAAAAAATATCCCCCAAACCATAATGTACTGCCTCAACCAGCTTGAAGTTTTATGGCAATACAGTTGGGGTCCATGCTCTCGAGCTGTTTTCACCATATATGAACCCTGCCATTGCATAGTATACTTGAAAGTGCTATTCATTAGACTACATGACCCTTTTCCTGTCATCTACTGTCCAATTCTTATGCATCTTTACTAACTAGAGACATCTTCTCTTGCTCAAGCCTGACAGCAGAGGCTTTCGAAAAGATCGTCGGTTCTCCTAGACTATACGGTGTAATATATAGGGTGTAGTCTATACTCTCATAGTCTATGTGAACCGTATAGTTCATTCATAGACGTTTTTAATTGCTCCTTCATAAAGATTTCCCGCTATTTGGTGAACTGTTGCTCTCCTGTTGTAGTGGACAACTCTGGCAACCTTTACAACTTTTCAGCTCAGCATTCAATAGTCTGTAGTAGACGACCACAGGCCTGACGTTGAGACCCGGTTTTCTGCTTGGTAGTCTACTGTAAATATTAATAACTGCTGATCTCGAACACTTCACAAAAGTAGCCTTTTTGCTAATACTAGTTCTGACTCTTCTCTTACTCTTCTGACTGCTTTCAAACTCAGTTAAGTCACGTTTTTCCCCATATCTCAACACCTAACACAGCGCAATTAATGGACCATTTGCCGTGCATTTCCTTTTTGTAGCTATCCCGACCTCTAGCGGAAACACTCAGACGCAATAGCTCATTTTGCATAAAACTGTCAGGTGATCATAATAATTTGTATACTACTTGCTTACTCTGAAAAATGTTCAGAGAGAGGGGCTCACCAAAATTATGGAGGCCCTCAGCTATGTAGCTTATACGTAAATCCTACACTGCGTTGCATCTTATATAAATTAAAGATCAGCTCAGGGAACTTGGTGCTTGTTAATCAGAGAGTTTTAATCTTAACTAATAAAATAATATTTTTGTCAACTTCGTGTTGTATCCCAATCAGTTCTGCATGGTCAGTTCTGATATTTTTTTTCTTAAAGTAATTATGGCATTATGAGTACTATTTGTTTCCAGATACGGAAACTTCTAATAGTTTTGCACATGCACCAATTGGTCTTGATTTTATCAAAATAGCTTTATATCATTTTCCTATTTTATCAAAACAGGAAAATGATAGCGGAAATATTTGTTTTTTTGTTCCGCAATCTATTTAAACTTTACATAAGTTTTAAGCTATAACATAGCATAATTAAACAAGGAACTGAAAATTACACCGAAAAAAGATACCTGAATCTAAAATACATCTAACAAAGAACTTCGGAAAAGCGATCGTCTTATTGATTACCGGTTCTTTCATAATAGAATGATTGTAAGTAATGCAATGGATTCTATATAGCTTAATTTTGGATAGTAAATTACCCTTGATGTCATACAGTTCATTAACAAACCCGATAATCATAAAACAATGGTTATTTCCTAATCACCTACGTTATAGTATAAACAAATTGTACTTTGATCAAGAAAAAATACAGAAAAGCAATTTTATTGGTTAGATAAGTTGTTGGGAAAAAAGGCCTCTATGGTCACTCCAGGATATATTACCAGATAAGAGACAAAATTGAAAATTGGAAAGAAAAACTTTAAATCAAAAATTTATAGGTATTTAATAAAAGACCTATGAGACGAGTTATCAAAGTTATGATAATTTAACTATATCAGAGAATTTTTTTTTTATTTTTAAAAATTGCAAATTAAGGAAAATATTTTTTCTTCAAAAAAACTTTTAGAATTCCACTTTAATTTGAAAAATTATTGTTTGTCGATAAAACAGAATCGTCGAAATATGTCCAAGATTTCTTTTCTATTGGTCTGAATTCCCAGAATCAAAGAAATATTAATATTCTAAAAGTATTACTGCATTATTACTTATCTCATAATGATAGACTTTTAAAAAGTAAATGAAATATGAACATTTTGTCCCAATTATCCAAGTCCGAATAGTCTTGCAATTTAACATTTATGTGAAAGAATTTTAAAACGAATGAATCACTGCAAAATAATACATTTTCTTTTGAAAATACACCATAATGATACCATTTGAAATCATAGAATAACAATTGAATGAAAGAGGGGGAAGGTGGGTTCATCGAATTCAGATTGGCAGAAAAGTGCTTACAGATATTTTCGACTACTGTAGATTTTTCAACAAATACGAGTTTTACAAAAATAGAAATGTTAATCTAAAAATAGTTACTCTCTTCTATATAACGAGTACTTAAATAAAATTATTCTTTAAAAGTTTTTCAAAACTGAAAAATAATTGCCCGAATGTATCTATCTTTAAAACTTAACAGACTTCTCAAAATTATCATTTAGCTTTCGATGTCTCATGACATATGCTTTTCTGACATCAGTAACTTCCCTATTTAAAATAGATTCTCCCAGATTAATAGGCTTTTATTGGAATACTAAAACATATCAAAATTTTCTTACCTCTTCCGTCTTTTCTCTATCTTCCCTTATTGAAGAAACGCAGTGACTTATTTTGAATGGGCCACTCAACAATTTAAACCAATCAAATTGTATACTTTTTAAACTCCTTTCGATACTTTCTATGATATTTCGTCCAAGATATTAGTTTATTTCTGCTCAAAATATTTTTTATAAATATTCTGTGGTATAATAATGTTTATTTGACGTATGGTTTAAACATCAACATTTCTATTTCATTTAATTTGTATTCTATTTTATTCAATATTTCAACTATTATGTATGTGTTGTTTAAAAAAATTAATTAAATAAAAATAAAAACATGATTTCTTCACTCATAAAAAAAGCAGAATAAGTTGGAAAAACAAAAAATATTACTATCCTGTTTAGCAAAGCATTGTAAGTGTCCTAATTTTGCTTATTAAATAACACGCACTTTCATTTGAGTTAATATAGACCTCATAAAGCTCATTAAAAACGACGGTTGATGTGCGGTAGCATCACTCTCTAGTCATATTAACATCTATTTATAATAATAAGCACAAAATGATCTGCAAATTGCGTTGTGTAATAAGCATATTTCAAAAATTTTTTATGGCATTCTACTGAGGAGGTGAATTTTAGACCTAGAACCACCAAATGCTAAAATGCAATTACTTATTTAATAGTAAAAATATGCTTATTGCCAAAGTTTCTGTTAGATTTTTAATAAAATTTAATTTTTATGTCAGTATATTCTCCATAACTTCGGAGCACCATATTTCAGAAAAATTGATTTATCTCCATTTCAAAATTACGGGGAAATAGTTTTTTTTTTCTTCTAATTTTTAATAATTCTAGATTTATTTTATAACAATCATTTTCCTTTTTACATGGCTATCTTTAAACCCACATCTATATTAAGTTCACCTTTGCTCGATGTCGTTAATGTAGTAAATAAAACTGAAAATAGATTTTTAAAAAAGGACAAATTAAATAAAATGTTAATGATAAAATATTACGGAATCTAACCCGAAACTAGAGAAACTAGAGACTTTAAATTAGAGATTCGGATTTCCTTTAAAATATTCTCTTCCCTAATGAAAATATTTTTGAGTTCTTTATTTCTTTTATTTAAAATCTCTCTGACATGAAATGCTCTGTTTTTTAATTTAGTAGGATTTAATGTCATCGAGAGCTTACTTTTTTCTGATATATTAAGTTACATTATTTTCTTACTTTTTCAGTTCCTGCTATTAATTCACATTCTCCATATATATATTTATTTATATATCTTATTCAAATTTTCAATTGCTAATAAAATACTTTTTATTCATCCACTTAAGTTCAAATACATATTTTCAAAACTTGTAGTTCATTACACTTGATGCTAATACAGTTTTTTTAATTTTAATTCATTAACTAAATGTAATTAATTTTTAATACTATAAATAAAGCTTTGACAGTTTGTAATGAATCCGGAAATTGACTGATAGTAGCTCAGACAGTAAAATACAAGGATTTTTGTATTTTTCACGTGTAGATGAAGAATGTGAGTTCAATTCTTGCAAAAATCAATAACTTTTTGATGTTTAACAATTTTTTTGATAATTATTTAATAAAAAGTAACTAAGAGAAAAAAATTCTGAATGTCAACCTAAGTAGGAATTGAATTTTTTTAAGATTATGTTACTTGTTTCTAATACGTTAAATTGCTTTTTTCTGATACATTAACTTACTTTTTTTTATAACTTTTATATGATGTTTCTTTTTTTTAAGAAACGTAAATGTTGGCAAAACAGAAATCGAATTGGAAGAACTCCTTGTCCTTAAACTTCTTATTAAAATATTTAAACAGGGTATCTTTTGCGCAATTTCAAAGTATCCATGCAAT
>JAPMOQ010039039.1:0-16541 GCA_026543055.1 Argiope trifasciata
GTGGATTTACCCCATTTAGTAATTGTGAAACACTATAATTATGTTGTGTGGATTTACTCCATTTAGTAATTGTGAAACACCATAATTCAATAATTTAACCCTTAACTGGGGACGTACATTCTGAGGGACTTTTGGTCACACCTATTCTACTTTTCGCTCAATTGAATTTATTGACACAGTAGATTCCTGTTTTGTGACCTTCAATATGCGTCCACTTTTTCAACCGATTTCAGCGGATGCGTTCAAAAATAATTCAGTTGTTTCTTTGGGTGAGGGTCTCTGAGACCGCTGCGCCCTATTAGTCTCTTAGTTATAAACAAAGCTAAAATTTGGACCTCGAAATTTCAACCAATTTACTGATCCTATTATGAAATAGTGCTCGTGACACTTTTAAATGAAGCAGAAATGGATTTTAGTGATAAGGTTAATTGTACAAAAGAGTATTTTTTTTTTTTAATGTTAGATCGGCTTCACAAGGAATAATTTTTGGGGCGCCATCCCTGGTCGGCAAGTACTTGGAGCAATGGCTACTTCGTCTATCCAGAATGTGAGGTCGGTCTTGGAATGATTCTGATATGTATGTTCAAACATCACTAATTTTTCTAGTGGTAATGCATTTTGAAAAAATTATAAAATACATTAATATACCATGATATATGTACATAGAATTTATAGTTTGATTTTTATACTAGTTCTTAACCTGTATGTTTACCCTAGAAAATCGTGCTATGAAAGTCACACAAGCCGATAAAAAAAAAGAGCCAATTTTATCCTTCTTTTTTTTTTTTTTCATGGAATTGCTGAATTTTACATTATATTGCTTTCTATATACCTTTGTACACTGGAAAATTTAAATGATAGCAATATGTTTTTTCAAATATATAGCAATATGTTTTTTCAAGAATATTATTAGTTGAAACATGTAATTTGAGTACAAAATGCATGTTCCGACGCCTTTACTTTTTTCAATGATAATAAATTTTGAAAATTTTCTAATATCAAGAAAAATTAATGCGAACGACATTGGCAGTTTTCCATACTAATACATTCATCAGAGAATTTATTTAGAGTTTTAATGAAATGCTGTCTGGCAGACAGCATTCCTGTTAAATCCTAAAATCCGCATCTCCCCTGTTAAGTAATAAAATTACTTTTCCCCAGTTAAAGGTTAATTCATAATGTTTTTAAAAGTCACTCACTAGAACAAAAGAAGCAGTAGGTAAGTACTGGAGTGACATTCACTGCAATTAAATGTATGTGTGCGTGCGTCCGTGTGTATATATATGTGTGTGTGTACGCGTGCGTGCGCGTGTGTGTATGTGCGTGTGTGTGTGCATGTGTATATATGTATAAATACCGGGTGGCCAGAAATAAAACACCCCTACTCTGACCTCCCTGGATATCGAACTACTCAGTGTAAAGGCTTGAAAATTTGTGGACATACTATTCAAAAAATGGGGAAACGGATTTCACGAAAAAAAAATTTAGTTCCAGAAATCACCGATAGGTGGCGCTGTACCACTGGACGTATGCTGAAAAGACACAAAAACATGTTTTAAACACATTTTATTTGAAAGTACCAAGCATACATGAAACAAGGACGTTATCGATGCAGGGAATGCTGCTCAATATGGTTCTCTTCCTGAAGATGTAAAATGTGAAGTCTGTGGACAGCTTGTTCAACTGCGGATCGTAACTGGTCATCTGAGATGCTTCTCACATGCAGACTGATACTCTCTTTCAAATCTGCCAAGGTTATCAGACGTTCTCGATAAACAAGGTTTTTTAAGTGTCCCCAAAGCCAAAAATCACACGGATTAAGATCCGGTGAACGAGATGGCCAAGTTGTCGGAAACGCGCGACTGATTATTCTGTCAGTGGTGAAATGTTGGCGAAGAAACTGTTGCACAGGGAGTCCAATGTGTGGAGGTGCTCCATCTTGCATAAAAGTAATGGTGTCAAGGCATTGGCGCTGCTGCAAATGGGGTACAACAAATGTTTCGAGCATCCTTTTGTACCTGTTGGCCGTCACGGTACATGTCTCAAGGCCATTGGAAGTAACCTCTTCGAAAAAGAACGGTCCAAGGATGAATGTGGCTGTGAATCCACACCAGACTGTAACTTTCGGTGAGTGGAGTGGAATCTCTTGGAAGGTACGGGGGTTTGTCGTGTCCCATATGCGACAGTTATGGGTGTTCACTGTTCCACTGAGGTGGAAATGGGCCTCATCGCTCCACAGAATCTGCCACGGCCACGATGCATCCACTTCAACTCTAGCAAGAAATGTCAATGCAAAGGTCAGTCGCATCTCCCTGTCTGTGGCCAGCAATTGTTGATTAGGGCGGATTTTGTACGGGAAACAATGCACCATTTTTCTGAGTACGTTCCACACTGTGCTATAGGGAACACCCAAGTGTCGTGACACTGCACGTGCACTACTGCAGCCTAAAACATTATCCATTGACTGTTCAACAATACCGGTGGCAACATCTTCAACGACATCTGAACGAACCGGTTTGCGTCCTCGACCAGGCTGAACTCCAAGATGTCCAGTTTCCTCGAATCGAGCGATCATTCTCCTGAGAGCTTATGGAAGCAATGGTCCCTTACGCAAATCCTTAAGTCGGCGAAACTCTCGAAGTGCTGCTGGAGCATTTCCTTTATTCTCGTAAAACAACTTCACAAGCAAAGCGCGTTCTGGCAGCGTGACAGCCATCACTAATAAGAATGACATTCCCCACCTTTTAACTTCTTTTATACCCAGAACATGGCTTCTAACCATGCTTTATGCAAATTTTTCTGGTTACAGTATGAAATTGCAGTTACAACGGGAGTTCTAGCTTCTTTACTATTTTTATTTTCCATAAGGGGCAGAAAAATTAAAAAGGAAGCATGGAAGCATTCCATTCCGCATAAACATTTTAATTTTTATTATTATTTGTGTCTTTTGATCATAGTTCCAGTTGTGCAGCGCCACCTATAGGTGATTTCAGGAACTAATTTTTTTTTCGTGAAATCCGTTTCCCCATATTTTGAATAGTATGTGTACAAAATTTTGAGCCTTTACACTGAGTAGTTCGATATCCATGGAGGTCAGAGTAGGGGTGTTTTATTTCTGGCCACCTTGTATATATATATATATATGTCTGCGTGCGCGTGTGTGTGTGTAAATTTTGCATTTATAACATCACTCAGAAAAATAATTAGTGAACTTAACCCATCTCCATCACAATAATTAATCATTCAAATAATATTAATTGCTTGTATATATTATAAACAGCGCCATCTGTTGGTGAACTTGTAAAATCTCTATATAAACGAAAATGGTTTTGAGTTTTACCAATTTACTATTACTATATTGTTACCGTTCTGAAATTTTTCCCTTTAGTATTATTTTATTATTCAGCGTATAAATACCCCAGTCATGTAACGCTCCAATTACATTTTTGACATTCATTGCTTTATGTCTTTTGTTTAATCACATATGGTCACCTAAAATATAAACTCTCTATTTTCCGAACCTCTATCCATGATTCAGTAATAGCAAAATTTTATCGTTTAAAATGGTAATCATAAGTTACATCACATTCTTTTTATTCCCCTCAGTGTTTTGTAGTTCTTCTTTCCATTGCATTAAGCGAAAAATGATAGTGCATCAAAAGGAAAAATAAATTATTTTGCAGCCAAGTTTTCGTAATTTAGTAACAAAAATCTGAAAATAAATATTTATCATAATCATTAAAAATTAAAAAGATAAACAGACTGTGTTATAAAAGGATCAAAGAAGTGAATATTTACATGAAAGACTTTTATCGAAAGATTTTACACCAATTCTTTTTTAATTTTAACACAGCTATCAGAAATTTCATTTCCTTCAACAACTTTTTATTTTATATTTGTTTTTTCTGACAGCTAATGATACAGCATCGAAGCATTCAAAATGCAGCAGGAGAGAAAAATCTTCCACCTACTTGAAATTTACGAGGAAGTTGCTGAGAGAAATTAAGGACAATTTTCCCATCATGTATGTGTACAGCATTACTTTAAGAATTTCAAAATCATTTAAAAATGTATAAAATTAAACGCAGGATAGTATTGAAAGGTAGTTCAATAAAGAAGAAACTTCATGCATCCGATAATTCAAAATTTAAGAAAACAGCTGTTCAATAGAATTTAAAATGTGGTGGTGGGTCTAATGCCACTTGGTCATACCAAGCGAGAATGAGCGGAGCTCTTTCGAAGGAAAACAGAGGTGTGCGCCTTTCGTTGTTAACGAACACTGTTAAGGTGAAAGTATGACTTTGCTCGAACACACACGGCACAACCTTTTTTAGCAGGCAGTTGAACTCATTCATACACTCATTCATCCATCCGCAAGTCAGAATTTAGATCCGAATCAGAGACCGACTCATCCCTGATTTAGTACCCTCAAAAGTGTAATTTATTATGGGCACTTGGAGGACTTTGCAGTCACGACCTATTTAATGTGCCCCAACTGCCATTAGCCAACACGGCTGTCCTTGGCCTAGACGAGTATAGAACTCGTTACTTTTCGGTTACGAGACAGACGCTCTACCAACCAGGCTACAGCGGCCCTATATAAATGTAGGAAGCATGGAACACCAGTTCATTACGATATTTTTTTTTCTTTTGAAAACGAAATACAGTACACACCAGTCTATCCGGTTAGCGATTATCCGGTATCGGCATTATCCGGCTTAGGTTTCTTTTGTCATAACTAAAAGGGCAATGAGAGGCTTGCATTGGAAATCGTTCCAGGACATTGGAAGTGGGCGTCTTCTGTGGTATTTTTACTTGTCGTGTGCAAAATACAAGTTGTGACACGAAAATATCAGTATTTTGCTCATTGTCCATTGTTTCATCAGGATTAACAACAGACGACCTCGATAGATGCTCTTGCTTCTGATTAAATCTGCACAGCTCGTACAAGATTCGCAAATTGCTCTGCGGTATGCTTAATGTTTTTTAAGTGCACAGCAGTGATAATTTAAAAATAGATGATAACAAAAAAAAAATAGATCTGACTTTGAAGAAGAAATTACCCATCGGCAACTGCTTCTATGATTCCCCGGGCAGCGCCGCGTTCACATTCTACGGGGCTTGAGATAAATAGAGGATTTAGTACTCAATAAGAAGTGAGAAAATATGTATTATAACAGTGAATTTTGATACAAAAACTTTGTATTATGTTCTTGGAGAAAGAAATGAACACAATTTGGGCAAAGAACAAATTAGGATGGGATGGAACCAAGAAAGGAATTCACAGAACTCAGGCCAAATTGCCCACTTTGTTATTCAACTCTACCTATATTATGCTGGATTTTCGGTAGTGTACAGAATATTCAATCGTTTATAAGGGTCAGCTTTATAAATACTTTTAAAAGCATTTTTTTACTCTTCGTATTGATTAAGAGATAAAGTAAATCCAATTCACTAATCAAATCCTCAAACAATGGGTTTCATTATAACTTAACATTGGAAAAACTCAGTTTCATTCATTATTTTTTTTTCTTTATGTAAAAACTGGGGTGAGAAGACAAAAAATATAGCTACGAATCACATACAAATTGCATATGAATATATTTTAATTTTTCCTACTTATGAATTGGTCTGCTAGAGTACAGTATTGCTTAGATGGTACTATTGTAGGCATGGGAGCCGACAGAAAAAAATTCTAATAATTAGTTACTTAAAAATGTGTTTTTAAGCCTGTGTATGTGCGAAATCTCGTTTTATTATTATTATTATTATTATTTTGGGGAAAGACATCTAAACAGATAAATTTTCGAAAGCAAAAATATTAAATACAAATACACATAGTAAAAAAAAAACAAGCAAACAGTTCAACTTGAACCGAGGACCCACAAAACACAATCCAATCATGTTGTTCTGATCATTGTGCTGCACCATCCAAGTTTCGATGCCGAAATTGAATATACTTATTCTAATTAGTAATTAAATAATGTTTTTTATGTGTGCGTAAAATCGCGTTTTTTGAGAGAAGACATATATATAGATAGATTAATAAAGCAAAGATGTGTATAAATATAAAGTTTGATTCAAATGGCTAGTAAAAATACTTAAAAGAGTCGCCATAATATTATTTTACTTAAATTATATTATTCAAGCATTTTAACAAAAATCTCATCTTACTGTTTTTATTGATGATGATGATAATGTCGTGTCCTCGTTTCCACGGAAAGGGCTTCTTTTCGTAGTAACTCAAATCCTTTTACATTTCAGTATTTAAGATAATATTTTAAGTTTTTGAATTCTAACCATCTGTAATAACACAAAGTTTTGAAAAAACTTTTTAGGTCGACTGGTGGAATGCGTTGAGAAACCGAGAGACTGTACTGAATTGTTGGCTGCTGGGTACAACAACAGCGGAGTCTATACCATCTTCCCCATGAGCCAGTACACATTGTCCAAACAAGTCAATGTATACTGCGACATGGACACCGATGGCAGTGGTTGGACGGTAAGTATACTTATACTCTTCACAATATAGGGTGATTATAATAACCTTAACAAGAATACTATTTACGGTTATATACTTAGACTTCGGTTCCAAATTCATGTTTGGGCCACTTATATGAACTTTGATGGGTAAGAGCATTAATAGAACCATGACTCCTGATAAAAAAAATGCATAAAAAGTATGATATAACTTTAAATAACTTTTTGTAGCATTAAACGTAAAGAAGCTTATTAAGTTCTAAAATCAAATCTCTCTCTAAATTCCTGCAATGTTAAAAGGATTCATTTGAGAAGTTTTGGAACATCCACCATACAACCTAGACTGGGATCCGTCAGTTTTTATCAGTTAGTATCCATGAGGTTCCCTGGTAGTCAGAGGTTTCGTGACAACTTTTTTCTAGCCAATGACATTCTAAGAAACCAGTCTTTTTAAAATAATCTAAATGACTCAATAAACTCAATAAAATAATCTAACCGAATAATAAATGACTCAATGTGATTGGCGATAATTGAAAAAAAAAGAAAAAAAAACTAGAGACTGTACTGAATTGATGCAACAAGAGGGGAATCTACGCCATCTTTCCTATGAGCCAGTACACAGTTTCCTAACAAGTCAACGTATACTACGACATGGATATCGATGGAGAAGGTTGAACGGTAAGGGTACTTCCACAATGCAAACAAATAATAGAAATATCCAATGTTACTTTCTTTGGTTTGGGTTTTCGATGTTCACGAACTGGTGACATGTATAATCTTTAAGGATTGGGGCCACTGAGGAAAGTTGATTCCATTTTTCAAGGCATCAAAAAGGTATGACATTATTTTAAGTAAATTTTTCTAATACCTTTCGTAAAGTAAAATATTAAATTCTCAATCGAATCCCATGTGCTCATTTCATTGATCTATTTGAGAAATTTTGGAAATCGCACCATTCAATCCGGTCTGGCATTCCTTCAGATTTTATCAGTTAGCTTTGTATATAACATTTAGCTAAATATCATAGCAAACAGTAAAAAAGAAAAATTTTAGTATTAAATTCCTTTTTTTTCAACCCATGATAAGGTACTAAAAGGATTAAATACTTTTTGTTAAATTTATTTTATACTCTTATAAATGTTATTTCAATATTTGGAATTGTCTTGCTCTCTGGGTCGAATTGTGAGGACTCTGACTTCCAGTAACAAATCTTAACGTCCAGCAGAAAGAAAAAATATATTCGATTAGTTGCTCAATGAATAAGTCAGGAATTTTTATCTCTAAAATTAATACTTTTTCCACTTTTCGCAATATATTTGTTAAATAGCTAGAAGCCCCATGTCCAAACACTGGTTTCTCATTAAACTTTAAAAAATGCTTATACTATTGAAAGCGTTCTTGCATTATACAATTATGTTTGAGGCAGATTCTTTCAGCTCATCTAAAAATGGAATGCAAAACATCAAATTTTTGTGAATTTTTTGCTGACATACTAATTTTTTATCTTGTACTGAGGGCTTGAAAGTGCCCCCCAAAACAATATTTTGTTTTGAGATTGAACAAACAAAAACAAATTGCCCTTCCTACTTTTCCTTGTTTTCATTTATGAAGGATTTAAAATACCATCTCTGAAAGATTCTTTTTTCCCCTTGAATCTTACATTCAAGACAAAAATTGATAGTCTATGTTTTAAATCTAATAATTTTAACGTATAATGCACTAATTTTTTCACTGATTACTTAGACGTGATAATTGATAAAATATTTTAAAGCATCCGACTACGTTAAAATCACTGGTTATTGACCACATTGGCGATATTTTATATTTTATTTCTTGTAGTTCAGACTTTCCTCTTTCCAAAACAGTTTAGCTTTTCTGGGAAAAGGAAGGCCTGACCTATATGAGAATTTTAAACAAATACTTTTCAGCTAAAATTTGTCTTTAACTTCAATTTTTTCAAAGCTTTAATTTTCATAAAAACTCTCTACCGTCAACATGATATCCCAAACACTAATAGACGCATTTACGTAAAAGTTTCAGGGGGTGTTTTAAATAATATGGGCAATGAAATGAACAAAAAGTTTTATGGTTGGTGAAATACTTTTTTTATTTATAGGCGTTTTTAGAAAAATTAAGTTGTGAATTTATAAAAAAAAATACATATATACGTATGATTTTACTCAAAACTTTTTTGTATGTCAAATAATCTTTTAGATTTTGGTTCATTTAATTGTCACATTTTAGATTCTATTTCATGATTGCATGAAGTTTATTTGATATTCTACCAAACTAAACCTAGATCAGAGGAATCTCCTTTAAAGTACACCGTTAAAACAACCAAGTGTCATACTTCCAAGTCTCTTTGTTATCAACAGAAAATACCTCACTTTCCCTCGATGGATATGTTGGACTGAATAAGGTAGACCACTAAGGCAACTGGAGTTAGGCATTGAATTCTAGTTAGAATTCCATCACAAGTGTTCCAAGATCGTTTACACCAAAAGAAAATATTATGTTTGTTTGAGTGATTATATCTGATCAACATTGACCTTATCCTTCTTGTTGTGTACAGCCGACCATCTCGCCACCACTGAAAGAAGCGGTATTGGTCAACCACGGCCTAATGGGATGGACAGTAGTGCCTCTAATGAATCGGAAAAAGGGAGTAAAATCTTTTATTCTCTGGTTGTACTTTTTATACCGTTTATTAACGACAGGTAGATTGATATGTACTTCAGAAACAAATTCTTCTTCTTGCATAACCTGATTATTTGAAATTTATTTGATTTTCTACCAAACTAAACTCAAATGTGAGGAATCTCCTTTAAAATACACCATTAAAACAACCAATTGTCATACTTTCAAGTCTCTGTTATCAATAGAAAATACCTCACTTTCCCTCGATTGTCTTTGAGCTTGAATGGATAGGATGGACTGAATAAGGTAGACCACTAAGGCAACTGAAGCTTGGCATTGAATTCAAGTTAAAATCCTAACACAAATGTTCCATGATCATTTTGACCCAAAGAAAATATTTCATGGGTTTTTTTTTTCTTTTTTTATTATCATGAGTACTTTATTCATGAATTTGGAACTGATAAATGGGAGATCATATGACGTTATACACCATAGGTTCATAACCTTTTTTGAACTAGTGCCCCCTTTTCTAGTGAATATTTCAATACCGCCCACCTCCCAGATCAGAGAAATAAGAGCGTACATAATGCATGGTGAAAACAAGAATTAAATATAAAAAAAATTATTAATAGATAGAATATTGTAGGATTTGATTCGCTACAAAATTTCTGCTTTATTTGAAAAAGAGGAATAAAAGTTTTAGCTTACCTGTAATAAGGACAGGCACGGATTTTGATGATACGAAGTAAACCATAATAAACTATTGTTTTTTCAATAAATAAACTGAAGAAATTTCAATAATAAACAGTTCCAGAGAGCAATCAAAACGCATACTTAATTATATTAGAAAGTATTTCGATAAAAATTTAAAATCGAATTTCGAAGTCTTTTTTAGAATGTATTTGGTTAATCTTTCTACGCCTCTTTTGGTCAAATCATCGCCCCCTAATTTTCTCTGGGTCTTTTGCCGCCCCCTGAAATCCTCAAACGTCCACAGGGGGACGTTATCACCCAAGTTGAGAACCTATATTATACACATTTGTGGTGCACTGAGATGAAATGGTAAACAGCTTCCCACATCAATTCCTTCAGATTGCTTGATTTCCAAAAAGATATAATCACTGAAATTTGAAATATGTATTGATTTCCTATATTTCTCATTCTCTCATCAAGTATTGGAGACATTCATGGGTGTATTTGAAAAGTCGAATTGTTTTATTTACAGAGAAAAGGTAATTTCTATAAAATTAGAATTCAGTTACTCGTTTTTTCTCATAAAGCTGTTTCGAAACGGCAATTATTGGTTTTTGGTATACCAGCGGGTGACCGAGCTCCGCTCGGAGAAAACAGGTATCGAAGCCAACTCGAAGATTTAAATTTTCAATTGTGATTTATCAAAACAATACATGCCATAAGAAAATTTGTGAAACCATTGGTGAAAAGATAACCGGTTAAAGTGCACTATTCTAAACAAAGTTAGAGTTTGGAAAGGGAACTATTCTATACAAAGGTAAAGTAAAGGTAAAGATTGAAGTGTGTTGAAATTTAATATTTTTGACAAATTTATTTAGAAAAACCAAACATATATACATACATAAGAAACATATTATAAACCTATAACAGCATAAACATAAAACTTTATTTTTTCGCCATATTGGCTATAGATGGCAGCACGTTACCGCTTGAAAATTTAAGTAGCCATTATGGCGAACTAATAAAGTTTGAAAATATCCTATCTGTAACTCCGAACTGCTCGACCGTAGCGCTTCAAAACCGGCGCCAATCGATTCCTCGTGGCCAAAAACCCCAGACCCCCAAGTTTACCGGAGTTTATTAATTCTGGAGCGATTTTCGACTTGGCAACCATTCCTCGTATTATAGTATTAGATTGCGAAGTATTGTGTCAAAAAATTTGAAGCCAAAATTTTGACAGATCTCATTTTAAACCTCCCCATGTCTAATTTTTTTTCCAATTATGCATATATTTCTTTGATACATGCTAATAAGCTCTTTAATTAGAATACTTTGATCTATACGGATGTAATTTGGTATATGGACGTTACAGTAAAAATGTACATTTCTATCAAATTTTATGCGAAATCTTTCAAAAGGATGTGTGCCCGTCGCACTGCCTTACTACAAGTGAACAAGAACTATCTTGTATACCTGCTTTAACTATAAAGCAGGTAAACAACTCGATAGAGGAAATTTGGACCCAAGTTAAGCATTTAAAATGTAGATTAGTATCAGATTTGGAACCAATCCAGTCAAGATTTGATAGTCTTCCGCTCCGTAATTTTGCCTATATTTGCCGGTTTACCCTCGGCTCGTTATAAGACAGCGCATGCGTAGAAAGGATAAAAATGCTGTTTGTTCGATTGCAACTAATTGTCCTTACGGGACAACAACACGCCGTGGTATTGTGTGTGTTTTAGGACGCGTTTTTAAAATTTGAAGAGGTGAAAAAATTATCACTTACCATAGATTAATTCCGACAATTTTTTGCTCCTTGTCCTTTCTGATCCGAGGTTTTTTTTTATTATTTATTTGGTTAAAATGTGCTTTAGGTCCCCCCCCTTGGCGCATTTTCAAAAAGTCGCCAACTGGCGCATTTTAACGCGTTGTCACGCGGAGTTGAATGCTCTGAGAGACACTACGCAAAAAAGTGCCAGTTGGCGACTTTTTTAAAATGCGCCAAGGGGGGGACCTAAAGCACATTTTAACCATTTATTTATTTACCATTTCACTTCTATAGCTTTCCAAATTTAGGTATGTCCATTTTCTTTTACTATGTTTCATTGACCACATATCCATCATTTTAATACGATACACAATGAAAAAGAAATATATATATATTCAGGGATGCTAAAATGGCGATTGGTGGCCAAGCATGGAAGACCTGAATTCATCTTATAAAATTATGGCAAACATAATGAGAGGGTTATTTTTCCATTTCTTTTCAACAGCTTTCTAACTTTATATATGTTAACTTTCTTTTTTATTTTACTATGTTCCATTGAGCAAATATCCATCCTTGTAATGCTATACACAGTGGGAAAAAAAAATCGGCGGTGCCAAAACGGCGATTGACCGCCAAGCATGGAAGACCTGAATTCATCTTATGAAATTTAGGCAAACATAAATCAGTTCCTTTCTGCGTATGCGCTTCGTACTGATAGTCTTTTGACTGGCCGAGTGTAAACACGGCATAATTCAAATGAGAAATCTATATATCTATGTACTTATAATAAAGCTGACCGTGTGTGAGACCAGGTCGTTTCATCTACAGCTTCCTAACTTGTGTTACATGTCTACTACTATTTTTACACATTGTGTGCGGGTACATTTGGCAGCGGAATTGTACCGGGAGCTGGCGTTTTTCGCGTCAATTTTGTTATTCAGTTCAATTTCAATAGATCGAAAATTATTTCATTTTTTAACCCACTTTTCGCATTTTATTTTGAAATATATAAATAACAACCACAAATGTTACCAGAACCTATGTAGTAGACAAGAACATTCGACTTTCTGTCTATACCGTTATTTTTGTACCCACAAACAAACCATGTTGTTACACTAACCCATATTAGTAAGGGACCTGCTCTCAAGTATCAATCGTCAAAAATACGTACTAATACGTGTCCCGCACATAACATAACACATAAAATTTTTATTTTTAATAATTTTTTAAAAATATTATTTGAACCAGATTGTTCAATAATTTGTTCCTGGCTAAATAAAATTTAACCAGTGCAAGAACTTTAGGTGAGCACAGGAAAAATTGGCTTTTATCAGCATGTTGCCTTCAAGTTGACAAAAACTAGAAATGAAAGATTAAATTAATGCTTACAACAATTTAAGCCTAGAAAAGTGTAATTCAAAGTATGTGTCTGTATGAAATGGAATAAATATGAAGTCTTCTATAAAATAATAAATGTTATCTGTGATTTTTTAAAACAACTATATCAGTAATTCAGTTTTATTTAAGGCATACATAGTTTAATATACACAAGAATATCCATTCTAATTAAGGCCCAACACTAATTTCTAGAACTTAAATGGTGTAAATATCTGATAAAAAAATGGTCTACATGAAATAATCGTAGTTTATATAAATTCATTTTCAGCAGCGAGTTTTAAGTTTTCACATTGATCCTCTATTCTTTGAAATCATATTTAACAAAATATTCTTGAGACATCAATATTTTAAGTAAAAAGAATCGCACTCCAATCAATAGAATTAATAATTTAAACTGACAAATTTATGAAATTTGAATATCATTCTTCTATAAAAACGGGTGATTTCAGATGACTTTCTCAGATTTTACCCAAGGGTTTCTCAAAACTGATTGGCCTAAGATTATGAAACAGTTGATCATTCTAAATCTATTCTATTTAAAACTTCATAAATTGGTTAGATGCAGAAGATAGAAATGTTCATTTATTTATTTAAAGGTTGAAGTATTCAGAATATTTTGCAGAATATGATTCCTTAGGACCAAATGACTACATAAAGTTTAGAATTGGTAAATTTTTTAAGTATATTTATATCAAAACAAAATGCTTTTATTCGCATCATTCTTTTAAACAGTAAAACTAAAAACTGAATTTGATGATGAATCCCAAGAAATTTCTGTTGAATAATTCTTGAGATATTACATAAATTATGAAAAATATTCTGTACTTCACATAGGATGTAGATGCTAAACATCACCGGTTTCAGCATTCATATATATTTTTTTCATGCTTGGTTTTAGTAAAAAATGTTTTTTATACTGCAGTTTAGTCATTTACACTTTAATTTAAATTTGAAATTTTATGACAGATAATTAGAGAGTAAGACAGATAATTAGCTGACAGATAATTAGAGAGTTACATAGTACATTATGGCTTTAGACTTTTATAATAGTACAAATGAATTATACGACTAAAATTTGAAGATTAAAAATATTTTGATGAAGAAGTTATTAAATGATAAGTTCCATAAAATATTTCTTTGAAAATTTCAATGAACATTAAGATTGTCAAACTGGATAGTCCACAAAGGTAGCTAGTGAAAAATATAACAATTCAGATGCAGGCATAAGTTTTTCAAGACTTTTTAGACAATGAAAATCTATATCTAACATCTTGATTACATTATTTTAGCTGAAATAGTTAATTTTTGTATAAAGTGCCATGTATGGCAAGAGTTTCTTAGTTTTGATCCAAGATAATACATATACAGTCGATTCCGGTTAATCGGACCACATCGGGACGCGATCATTTTGGTCCTAATAACCGGCTGGTCCGATTACACGAACATGCCCTATGTGACAAGACGAGACGTGCAATACGTAACATATTAAAATGTCATTATGACCTTTGCTGTGCGGCACACGCGAACTTACAAACAAGAACTACTGTTGCTTATGAACTTTATTCATTGAAAAATAAATTTACAAACAAATTCTTCGAAACGATCTACACGATACTCAGCATGCGAAACAAAATAAAAAAAAAGTTCTTATCAAATTCAAGTCAACGTTTGAAGAACTTACTACCGAGCTGCCCTTTCTAAGAAACAAAGGGCTTGCTCACCTCCCACTGGTTCTTTTCCCTTTCGGACTTCCTGCTGTACACAGGCGACTTGTGGCTTCTTTTTCATCTTCCCTGCCACGTTCTTTGGTTCGTTTAAACGGAATTTTGGTTCAAATAAGCGAATAATATTAGGCTTATGTACATAGGATTTGTTTTGGTTCTTCACGATTTGGTCCGATTACCCGGTGGTCCAATTCACCGGATTCGACTGTATATCTGCAAATATCGAAGAGCTGAGCAACGAAAATGAAATCTAATACCAAAATTGCAGTAATTGAGGTAAATGAAATTGTGCATCAATTTTCTAATTCCATTTTTTTAGTGTTCAATGGCGTTTTTTACAAAAAGTTTTTAACAAAAAAATGATTGATCTAAAAGTAACCAAGAAGACAAAAACAATTTTTAAAATGAACAAACAAAGAAAAACAGAATTCATAGAACTGGCAGGAATTTTTATAAATTATTATTGTTGGGAATAAGTCAAAATTCTCCTATTTATATCGGCAGCATCCGCAATCGGGTTCAAAATTTTCGCATCCAGCTAATTCGATGCAGTTAATTTAAAACGATATGCAAATGACTCTTATTTGCATATCATTGAAGAAGAGGAATTTTTGCTTTATCGCCGTAAGTATAAATAAGAAATAAAATGTTAGGTAAAAAGATCGACTGAACTTTTAAGATGTTGTCGTTGTGTGTATTTCAAGCAGATGTGCGTCATTCGATAAGTATGTTTTTACTTTTCGTTCTGGTCACAAGATGTAACCACGTTTAAATAAATTTCAAGTTATTTTCTAATCGTCATTGCGTGGTTCTCTTTCCTAATAGATAAATTCAATTTACTAATTAGGCCTAATTTATCTCAAAGAATTATTACTAAAAATATAGAAATACAATTAACACAAAAGGATTCAGCAAAACTTTATTTACAAAAATTATGATTAATCTTTAATGAAACATATAAAAATGCATTAAAGTAGATTGATTAGTTCAGAACAGTTAAAAGTTGCATTGAATCAGAAGCTGCATTTCAAGCTTGTCAGAGACTGGTTCTTCAAAGTAAAATGAATATTCACACCTATACATATAAAAAAGTTCATACAAAAATTCACAGCATTTAATTGTAGAATCCTAGAGTTTGTCAACTATCAAGGCAGTCGTTCCAATTTGCGCTGGACTGATTTGAATTCTTTCATTAGAGTCGTTGCATTGGGAATTGAAGTATCCATAGCTTGCAGATCAACCAGATAATCAGATAAAACATCTAAGCAAAATGTAGTGAATGATCTCCTAAAAATTAAAAAAAAAAAAACATGGCATATAATTCAAACAATCATTTTAGCTTCAGCACATCTTAACAAGAATTAGTTTTAATTTTGAAACAACATTTAAAATAATTCATCTAAGAAATTGATATTTCATAATTACTAGAACGCTCATACTTATAAGCAAAATATAAAACACTAGTACATAATAGATATTTACAGTTGTTATATTTATATCATATTAATCAACTACTAATGACTTTATGGCTTAAGCATCATATAGGAGAAAGTAAAATCTAATACTATAATACGAGGAATGGTTGTCAAGTCGAAAATCGCGCCAGAATTAATAAACTCCGGTAAACTTGGGGGTCTGGGGTTTTTGGCCACGAGGAATCGATTGGCGCCGGTTTTGAAGCGCTACGGTCGAGCAGTTCGGAGTTACGGATAGGATATTTTCAAACTTTATTAGTTCGCCATAATGGCTACTTAAATTTTCAAGCGGTAACGTGCTGCCATCTATAGCCAATATGGCGAACTAATAAAGTTTTATGTTTATGCTGTTATAGGTCTATAATA
>JAPMOQ010039044.1:0-16511 GCA_026543055.1 Argiope trifasciata
ATATTAAAAATCACAACTTACTCTTGTTAAAGGATGCTTCATGCGTGGAGAAAATTCAGCTCGGCACTCACTTCTCTCCAACAACCCACCCTCATCTAGAAATGAAACAGATATTAGAACACAATATTCATTAAACAAATAAAGTGACTTTAAATTTGGTACGTAGGTTAGATTAATTTTTTTTATCTTACCCTATAGAGAAGGAGCGCCTCCGGAGTAGCTGAATTTCCTATATCCGTTGTTCTCCTGCTTCCAGCGTTCTCTTTCTCCTGCCTTCCCGGATCCTCCTCTTCTCTTTAGTAACACAGAAAAATAAAGAGTTGTGACATCTGAATTTGAAAGAAGGAAACTGTCATATATTAAAAATCACAACTTACTCTTCGGAAAAGATGCTTCATGCGTGGAGAAATTTCAGCTCGGCACTCACTTCTCTCCAACAACCCACCCTCATCTAGAAATGAAACAGATATTAGAACACAATATTCATTAAACATATAAACTCACTTTAAATTTGGTACGTAGTTTACATTAATTTTTTTTATCTTACCCTATAGAGAAGGAGCGCCTTCGGAGTAGCTTAATTTCATATATCCGTTGTTCTCCTGCTTCCAGCGTTCTCTTTCTCCCGCCCTCCCGGATCCTCCTCTTCTCTCTAGTAACACAGAAAAATAAAGAGTTGAGACATCTGAATTTGAAAGAAGGAAACTGTCATATATTAAAAATCACAACTTACTCTTCGGAAGAAATGCTTCATGCGTGGAGAAAATTCAGCTCGGCACTCACTTCTCTCCAACAACCCACCCTCATCTGGAAATGAAACAGATATTCGAACACAATATTCATTAAACAAATAAACTCACTTTAAATTTGGTACGTAGTTTAGATTAATTTTTTTTATCTTACCCTATAGAGAAGGAGCGCCTCCGGAGTAGCTGAATTTGATATATCCGTTGTTCTCCTGCTTCCAGCGTTCTCT
This sequence comes from Argiope trifasciata, assembly GCA_026543055.1. NCBI lineage: Eukaryota > Metazoa > Arthropoda > Arachnida > Araneae > Araneidae > Argiope > Argiope trifasciata. The sequence goes on from JAPMOQ010039044.1 coordinate 977, forward strand.
TTCTCCCGCCCTCCCGTATCCTCCTCTTCTCTCTAGTAACACAGAAAAATAAAGAGTTGAGACATCTGAATTTGAGAGAAGGAAACTGTCATATATTAAAAATCACAACTTACTCTTCGGAAAAGATGCTTCATGCGTGGAGAAATTTCAGCTCGGCACTCACTTCTCTCCAACAACCCACCCACATCTAGAAATGAAACAGATATTAGAACACAATATTCATTAAACAAATAAACTCACTTTAAATTTGGTACGTAGTTTACATTAATTTTTTCTATCTTACCCTATAAAGGAGTGCCTCCGGAGTAGCTGAATTTCCGTTATCCGTAGTAGCTAAAGTTCTGTAAAAAGTACAAGAAAACTAAAGTGGAGGCTTTAAAGTTTCACAAATAATAAAATTTGATCACTTAAGAAAATGGTTGAGAGCAGCTTCATATTCCTCGTACCAAGCACAATCAGGAAACATCTTCCTTCCTTTGGCAATTTATAATTTGGAGTTGTTTATTTTGGGTTTTTTTCGAAGAACTTCTTTTTTTTTTAATTTCTTCAATTCAAAATATTTTTCGGCTTCTGGTTTTGGCTGAATTTTGAAATTAAGTCTTCGAAGATATTAATTTTCTGTAGTTTTCATCGGAGATCACGATTCGAAACGCTATTACTGCCGTTCGAACTACAGTCGATCATTTTGCTAAAATTTTTGAGGTAAACTACTTTTGTCTAAAATGATTTTATATGAAAGATGTTTTCTAATTTTTTTATGGTAGAATGATTCAGACTGAGTTGAAATCGTTAAGAACTGAATAGCAATTTTTCAGCTGCATGTCAACTGCTACCCTCAAAGGCATTATTAATGTATGAATCTATCGTTCCGTCTCCTCCCCCCCAAAAAAAATCCCCAGAAAAGTCAAAAATTAACAGGTAATATTACATAAGCATTTTTTTGCACAATACATTATTGCCTTACATCCCTGAAAGCGTAGTTTGAGGTAATTTTTTGAACATATTAAAATGAGATTTTCAAATAACTAAAGAATTGTTTCTAGTACTCACAATGTATAAAATTTCATAACTTCACCATTCACTGTAACCAACGAGCACCAGGCAGAAAATTTCAACATTTTTTCAAAAATTGATATTCATCATTGATGCTCCAGACATTGATATTCATCATTGATGTTCCAGACATTGATATTCATAATAAATAATTTTGTACCTGCGAATCACGTGTTGCATAGCTTGTTAACTCAAATCATCAAATTGGCAAGTTATCGGAGCTTTTTCAACATTACACTTTTCTTTTTATATTTTACAATTTGTTTCTAACTTATATCTGTTGGAATGATTTATAAAATACAAAATTCAGTAATAAAATTTGATATAATTATTCTAAACCTTTTACTAGACACCTAACTGAAAAGGTCACATTAATGCAATTATGCCAAAGTGCTGAACGAAGTAATTTTCTAATTTTTAATGCCATCTGAATAAATCCTGTCCGACTTGGCAAGAAGACAAAATTCTGGGATACAAATTTGGCAATGCTTATAATTTTTTTTCCATCGTATAGTTTATTACACTAATAGATATTTGAAAGAATCTCCGACCCATCATTATGAAAATTGAATTTTGGATTTGAATCTCTGTATCTCTGGGTGAGAAAAGATATGCTAATTTTTTTTAACTAGACTATCTTTTCAACACATTTATAGATTTCTATAAAAAATTTGAGAAAGATTTGTTGAGAGACAGCCTATCTAACCGACTATCTGCATATAAATTAACACGTTAATATATATATAAACTCTGTACGCAGATTCATTTATAGACATTTATCTGATGCTGGGACAAATCTAAAAAGATATTGATCGACCTATAATTTCATGAATATGTAAGCGTGGCAATACAAAAAAGCAGTGACGTAAATGTATTATCCTTGATATACAAGCGTAGTTTTGTAACAAACGTTTTTTGTTCTTGTTTCAATCTATTAAATTAAAACGTGTTTAAAACCCAAATTAGATTTTCTGACACTTTCAACCACTTTTCCAGAATTAATCGATAAAAAAAATCCAAAATTAACTCAACACTCAACACACTTAGCATTTCGCATATATTTTAAATTTTTTCTAATATTTCTTATCTATTTTAAGCCTATGCAATTCAAGGCGTTCTCTTGCGTAGCATTATGCAGTAATAAAATTAAAGCGTGCGAGAGAAAGCTTTAGGAAACCACTTCCGTTGTTTTTTGTAAAATTAAATTAAATTTAATTATAATATTAAAACAAAGTCTAGAAACCATTTTGTCATTGAAAATCAAATTTTATCAAACAATTTTGGGCCAAAACCGAGTTTAACAGTAAAGGATTTTAGTTTAAACATCAGTTTCTGTGAAATAATTTTATTTCCTTGAAACAGTTATAGGATAAGATATACTTGGAAACTGTTTTGGTACACAGTCATTTTATCCAAAAAAAGGTTCATCCTTCCCTTGAGTGAAATGGCCTAATGGGGTTCAAACGGCATCAGTAGTAACAAAAGCTTCAACGGAATATAATACACGATAATTGTTTTTGTATTTTAAATATGATCAGAAATCTTCAAATCTTCTAACTATTGAGTTTGGCAAAAATAGGAGAAATGTTCTTCAATTATGCTAAACTATTTCAAAATAATTGATTAATGAGTAGAACTTTCTGTTATTGAAAATTAGCATCGATCTTTTTATAAAATATCGCAATGCAATTATTCTACTCAGAAGTGCATTCAATAATCATATTTTTAGCAAGACTTGAAAAGATATAATTTTAAACTTCGGATGTTTTCAGATGGAGGTTTTTATCTTCATATAAATAAAATCAACAAGCAAATCAGTTGCTCAATATGTTTAAGAAAATGCATAATGCGCGAGAAGAAAATCAGGTATTTCAAATTGCGTTATGGTGCGAAATACTTTAAAAAAAACCTTTTTGTTAGTTTCAGAAAAATAAAAAAATATTTTGCTGAAAATATCCTAAAATTATAATAAATATCTCGTGACACATTACGTCTCGATAATAAATAAACTTGCAGAAATTGGAATCAAAACAAAAATCCACTGAAGTTTTTGTTTTTAACTCGCATTCAAAATATCAAACGGAAACCAAGATAATTTGATACATAGCAGTTAGAAATCCAATATAAATCTAAATCAAATTCCACAATATTTTATCTTATTTCGCAAAAATTTAAAATTTTAGCTAAGATTATAAAATAATTTTACAATAAGAGTCTTGGAATTATTTAATATCGTTTCTATTCACTATTTACTTAAAGAAGTAAGTCATTAGGTTTTTGTTGAAACAACATTGACCCAAATTTACAGAAGTTAGAAACTATGAACAAGATCTTCAAAACTTACCTCAATTGAAGAGATTGTCTCAAATAATTTAAAATCAGGATATTCTTTTGCATGGATCAAAGCTCAGAATGTTCTGCCTGGAAATTCTCAAAATTTCGGAGGTAAGACGCTTTTCGCAGAAGAGTACTAACAGTAATGGCTTTGAACATTCTTTAGAATATGTGAAAGGTATTGTTTAAAGCTAAATTTAAATAAAGTATAGAGCTATAAAGAAACTTAAGTAACTATGAAATAGTTTGTTGTGGTTAATTCTTTTACCAACAATGGATTCAATTGTTATAAGATTTTGTATCATTTATTTCTAAGATGGAAGTACACAGCATAGGTTGACTTTTATTTCAACTAAAATTTGACCATTTGTTAAAATAGCTTCGTTATGAGTTACATACAAAGTCTCGTTTAACTTTTCCCTTTTTCAATGGTTGAGACAGCAGCTGATCCAGCAATTTCTAACAATTACTTGTCCATAACTAAAGATAAAAGTTATCGTTTAAGAACTCGGGTGTGGCAATTAGTACCATATTATTGAGCATTACCATTTTTTAAAAAAGAAATCTAATGACATGTCATATTGCTGAATCACAATTTTGTCCCATAAAAATATTTTCACATGAATTAATTATATTAACGTCTGCTAAATTTAGTTTCCATTAAGATGCTTAAAGATTTGTGTTTATAATATTTACCATGAAATAAGAAGAAATGACTGTATTTTTTACACTGATACCCAATTCTTAAACTGAAATATACAATTTATTCCCACGTGAATTTTTTATAATTATGTTCCTGAATTTTACTATAAAATTTATTACTGAAACCTAAATTTTTGAAAATTTGTCATTTCACAACTAAGCATATCTGTCATATCTAATTTTGCTTTTGTTTTTCGAAACATTTCATTTTTACTTTGAACTAGTTTTTCGATAAGATGCTTATGCACTGAATATTTTAATAGATTTTTTTCCACATTATAACCCGACTTAACTTCTAGAGTTTCCAAAATGCAGACAATCAGGGAAACTTAGGCACAAAAAACTAATGTTAATTTTCCTTTGATATTCTTGGCTTAAGGGATATATACATAAAATAATCTTAAAGCAACAAATCCTCTGATTATTGTATTTATCACTTACTAACTTTGACTTGTGATAGTCATTTTTCGCTATTACTTTGTCGCAGATCTCACCAAACCCTTACAATTGAAAAGCTTTTGCTATCGTTCGTGAGACATATAGACATTTCACAAAAATTTGGGGAAAATGACTATAAACGAACCTGTTTCATAATTTATAATGGTAAAAAGGTTTAGATTGAATAGAAGTCTGAAAGTACTGAACACAAATTTTTCAACTACATGCCAGCTGTTCCTCTCACCCTCAATTTTAATCTGTCTTACACCATGAAACTGCAAAGCCTAAATTCACTGTTAATTTAGCATAATCAGTATTTGGTAATGCTCGGAAAATACTACTACTTACACATCTGAAATCCTCAAGCAATTTATCTAAAAAAATTTGTAATTAGATTACAAATGACAAAACTTTCATGATGCTTATCATAAGTCATGATCTACGATTCACGTGCTTTGACAAAAAACAGTAATTCCATACATCACTGAATGTATCTCTTGGGAAAACTTCCTGAATATATGAAAATGAGATTTTTCAAATCATTGAAGAGTTATACCTAAAATTTGTATTTGATAATATTTTATTTATAAAATCTCATTGCTTCACCATATACAGAGTGAAAGAGCATCAACTAGCAATCTCGTTATGTTATGTAACATAATCTCAAGTGTATTGTCATTTATTATGAAAAGTTTAGGGTGGATCTTATTTTAGCCCACCTTTGGTGACTTTTTCAAAATCTCGTCAAATAATCAGCGATAATGATTCCAAAATGGAAACCCTGACAATATCTGAAGAGAAATGCAGTAACCCTACGGAGCGCTTATTTTGTACGTCCAATCGCTGCGAAGTCTAATACTCACCCACTAATAAAATACTTTCGATTTGGCGAGATTTTGAAAAAGTCGCCAGAGGTGGGCTAAAATAGGATTTTACCAAAGTTTTGATACTACGTATCATATTATACTATTTGCTGATTAAAATATTCAAAATGACAAAACCAAATTCTTGGCGCTTTTTGGTCAACGTTACTCCTTTCATATTTTAAAACTGATTTGGAGCAGCCGAAAAGTCGTAATAATGATGCAACCAACGCCAAATGGAAAATCATAGCAGGTACATTTTTAATTTACTTTTACTGCTACATTTTTAAAGAAAGTCACGGTCATTTTGTCGCATACGCCAAAATGCGATTGTGTGCTGTTGCCAAAAAGTTAGCTTGGCGGCATTTTCCCCGGTATAATGGAAAACTACCATTTATTTTTTACCTTCATATCCACTGAGCGATTTATTAAAGAACAGATTTCAATAATGAAAATTAAATGAAGGTACTTTATGATTACCTCGCCAATCATTTTCGCTAAAACCGATATTATCGCCAAAAGGTATCGTCTTTGCCAATAACCGCAAATTACTGCATAATCCTTGACTACGCGAATTTTCTTTAGTGGGTTGAAACATACTGGTTTTTTCACTCCCTTGCAAAATTATTCGAATTAAGGATTTTCCTAAAACCGAAGACCGTGCAGTTTCTTATTTTCAAGAGTACAAATTCATTTCTTCTAAGAAAATTTGCATTAATGGCCGCAACTTGACTCTGTATATTAAAACTGATAAGCAATGGCGATGCAATTTTAAGAGGCGTGATAAACTGATAGCTATTCGAAAAGGCAAGTGGTTCGGATAGCGCGAAAATTCCATCGCCGACTCCAATTCAGTTTATTCACTGCTGGTCGGAAGAATTAGCATAACTTGAATGGGAGAAAAAAACAGTTGGAATTTGATAGGAAAGATAATTGTGTATTAGAACCATTATACGAGGGAAGTATGCCTTGATAGCCTTCTACAATGGGATTCGAAAAGAATAGGAGGCCCAAACAAAATTGTAAATATTGACCAGAATATTTTTTTTTCAAAAACCAAGTCAGTCGTATTCTTACAGAACAATGTATATTTGGGGGACTGTATGTGGTGACAACTTAATTAAGAAGTAATGGTGACTAGATATCTGCGTTCCCTTTTGCCGAATTGATAAGTGACTGGACTTCAAGCACAAACATCGCAGACTCGATCCTTGACGGAATTCAACATACGTATTGGCACAATTCCGCCACATTGGTGACCCGCACGATAAGCCTTTTTCCATATATCATGGATTTGACCAGTTCCAATGTGAGGAGTCTAAATTAATTAGGTTAATGTCTACAGCAAATTTCCCCGCACTATAAGTTGTATAGTGGTCAGTATTCCTGCCTACCCCGTGGGAGAACGGGGTTCGATTCTCCGCCGGGGATACCAGATAGAGGAGTATTGTGGTGACAATTGCATAAGCCAGTAACAGCCACTAGACACCAGCGTTTGCTTTTGTCGAAGGGATAAGTTACTGGACTTAAATCGAAACATCGCAGGTTCGATCCTTGTCGGAATTCTGCCTACACGTTGTCACAATTCTGCCAATACTACCGCCATATATACACAGAGACCAATGAGTGTTTCATCATAAAGCTTCTTAGTCGAAATGCATCAAATCTAATAGCTTAAGTTAGGAGCAACATTTCAGAGGAACCACAATTTTCTCAGTGGCAAAGTTACAACAATGGCGGATTCGAAGCAGCGGGATTCCGACACTTTAGATCGAATCAGCGATATTATATCGGGGATACTGAAACTGGTGCGAGCACACATAGAGTGATTTTGAGGTTTGTAGAAATGACGAAGCATAAAAAACCACGAAATAACCCGAAAGCACTGAATTAGTATTTAAAGGAATTTATGCATTGTTGACTGCACAATGATAATGTGTTTGCATTGCGCTATATAAGCTATCAAGGTATTTTGACAGCTGAAACGATATATAAAACCCCTGGTTGGATTCAAAAATTATTCAAAATGTAATTATAAAAATTAGAGATTTAATTTTGTCCCAATTTCTTATCACACTTTATTAAGTATTACTATACACAATTTTTATTAGTATTTTTGATAAATTTAATGTGTTTAGAATATTTAATTTTTAAATTGCTTTTCATTATGATGGCACCAAAGGATTAACGCATTTTCAACTATCATTTAGAGCATTTCACCAGGCTTAGTTTATTTTCATGAGTATACAAACGTCGAAGGGTTAATCAAAGTACCATCATTTAATATAAACATGACAAAGTTTTTACAAGATGTGATGGACACACTAGTACAACTGTGCTAAAGGGTCTGAATCTGAAAGGATCTAAAAACTCTAAACGATCAAAGAAAGCAAAAAAATCGTTTCGAATTTAAAATATATTCAAGTTGCATTGCTATTCATTGAGCAAAGTTTTATGCCTGTGAATCACATGTGTATTTTATCGATTTGGGAAATTTTTTCTATGTGCTTTTTGATCACTTTTACGACTGAAAACTTTCCTTTTATACTTTGGAATTTCTTAAATTATATCAAAAGAAGTGATTTATTACACAGAAGGCAAGATAAAAACAATATTAATCATAGAAGTTTTACCACAAGTCTCGATGAGATATTCACATTAATGCAACTATGCCAAAACAAATTGAACTTTCTAATTAAGACCATCTGAATTAATCCTAGACTAGGATTAACTCTAGGTTGAAGACTAGGTTAAAAGACAAAATTCTTTGATACAACAAAGATTTGTACTCTTTTCCACCATCGAGATCATCACACAAATAGATACTTTGACGAGGCTTCTTATTTCAGGCGCATTAATGCAAAAAATACATTTTCGGTATATAACTGTCTCTACATGACAAAAGATTTTAAAAGAAATATTTGAGTTCAATCTGCAAAATTTGTTATACGATCTTTACGACACATTTACAGATTTCTATCAAATTTTTGGCAAGATCTTTTCAAAATCAAAGCCCAAATTTACAAGTACTATTACATAAACAGCCATCTAGATTTTGGAATGCTCGAAAAATATTACTACTGACACATTTCAAATATTAGAAGCGATTTCAATTAAAAATTTGAAATTAGGTTAAAAACAAACTTTTTAATACTTTCCTGATAAACTTTAAGCGATGTTGATATTTATCAAGAAGGTAAGTTTTTTCTACAATACATTACTGTCCTACATCACTGAATGCATCATTTCATGTCATTTTCTCAATGCATCAAAATGAGATGTTCAAATAATTGAAGAATTGTATCTGATAATCTCAATGATTGAAATTTCATAACTGCATCATTTACAGTAACCATAGAGCACCAAGCAAAATATTTTGCCAAATATCATAAAAATGTTCCAGTGCATTCCTATTCATAATGAAAAACTGTATACCTTGGAATCACATGTTCCATAGCTCGCCAATTCAAATCACCAATTTGGCATTCTATCGGAGCTTTTTCGTCAACGTCACAATTGAAAAGTTCTTTTTATAATTTATTCCTACACTTTATCTATCAATACGAAAATTGTAATTTTGGCTTTGAACTTGAATCTCTATGTGTGTGAAAAGATTAAAAGTTAAAACATATTTCAAACTAGACACTTGTCTAACACATTTATGAATCCCTATAAAAATTTTGAAAAAGAATTGTTCAGAGAACGCCTATCAATCCGATTATTTGTATATAAATTAACACTATAATATATGAATAAATTCTGTACACAGATTCATTTATAGACATCTATATGATGTGTCAAATCTAACAAGGAATTGATCAACCTGAACTTCTAGAAATATGTAAAACGTGGTAATTCAAAAACGCAATAACGTAAATGTCCTAGGTATATGATTGATTTGTGACTACAAGCATGGTTTTGTATCAAATTTTTGTTTCAATCTGTTAGATTAAAACGCATTTAAAACCCAAATTGGATTTTTCATACTTTCAACAGCTTTAAAGAATTAATTGCTATAATACAGAAACGTAAGTTAACAAAAAAAAATTTAGAAAAGATCCAAAATGTATGCCAAATAATATTTATTATCTATTGTAAGCCATTGCTATGCTAAGCGTTCTTTTTCATAGCATTATGCAATCACAAAGCGTATGAGGGGAAGTTTTAAGAAAACACATCCGTTTGTTTTTGAGAAACTAAATTAATTTTTAATTACATTTGAAAAATTTTAAATAAAAAGTTAGATTTTATTAATAATTTTTTGGCCAAACAGTTGAGTTTTACACTAAAGGACTTTAGTGCAATCATCAGTTTCTGTGAAGTTTTTTTTATTTCCTTTAAATATTTTTATGATGAAAGAATATGAAAATTGAAAATGGTTTTGATATACAGTCTCTATATCCAAAATAATGTTTACGGCCAAATTTGAGTGGAATGGCCGAATGTGGGGAAAACAGCACTCATAGCTTAATGGTGGTAAATGCTTCAACGAAAAATTGCCAACCTAGCATAGATTGAAATTACTCTATATTAGAGTTTATCCCATAATTTTTTCTGTATTTTCAAAATATGATTAGAAAATCTTGAAATCTTCTAAATGTTGACAGTTAAGCGAAAAATGCGGTTCAATCACGTTAAGCTATTTCGAAATAATTCATTAAGTTTTAGAACTTTCAATTATTGAAAATTAGCATCAATCTTCTTGTAAAACATCGCAATGCAATTATTCTACTCTGAAGTGCATTCAATAATTTTATTTTCAAAAAGATTTGAAAGGATTTAATTTTAAACTTTAAATGTTTTTAGATGGTGGATTTTATCTTCAAATAAATAAAATCAACAAGAAAATCATTTGATCAGTATGTTTTCAGAAATGTATAATGCGCGTGAAGAAAATCACGTAAATCAAATAGCGTTATCATGTGAAATAATTTTAAATAAACCTTTTTTGTTAATTTCAGAAAAATAAAAATAAAATATGCGGCAGTAAATTTCATAAAATTATAATAAATATATCGTGACACTTTACGTCTCGATAAATAAATAAACTGGTATAAATTGGAATCAAAACAGTAATCCACTTATGTTTTGTTTTTTAACTCGTATTCAAAATATCAAGTTGAAAGCCAATATAATTTTATACATAGTGGTTAAAAATCCAAAATAAAATTAGTTCGAAATTGATTGAGGTTTATTTTATTTCATAAAAGTAAAAATCTTAATTAAGAGGATAAAATAATTTTTAAGCAAGAGTTTTAGCCTCTTCGTCTGGAACATCGTTCATACACACTATTTACATTCAGAAAGAAGGAAGAATTTCAGTGGCTTTTGTAGAAACCACTTTTATCCAAATTTGCTGAAGTCTGAAAGTATGCACAAGGTATTCAAAACTTACCACAGTTGAAGAGATTGTCGTAAATAAATTAAAATCAGGATGTTCTTCAGAGTTTATTAAATCTCAAAATGGTGTTCCGAAAACTTATTCAAGATGGCGGAGGTAAGACGCTTTCCGGAGATGAACAGCAACAGTAATGGTTTGGGGCATTCTTTAGAATGAGTGAATTTCATTGTTTAAAACTAAATTTAAATGAAGAACTTTAGGTAACACTGCAATGATTTGTTGTAGTCAATTCTTTTACCAACAATGGTTTTAATTGTTACAAGATTTTGGGTTATTTATTTCTAAAATGAAAGTTGACTACAACGATCGACTTTTATTAATGTAATAAAAATTTAGCTGTTTATTAAAATATTAATTTATCCATGAGTTAGATTAAAAGACTTACTGCAGTGTTACATTTCTCAGTAGTTAAGTTAGCAGTTTATCCTCCTATTTCGATTAATTAGTTCCCCAACTCTAAATATATAAGTTATCGTTTAAGAACTCGAGTATGACGACAGTACCATACTATTATTATTACCAATTTAGGTAAAATCCTATTTCAGCCCACCTCTGGCGACTTTTTCAAAATCTCGCCAAATCGAAAGTGTTTGATTAGTGGGTGGGTATTAGACTTCGCAGCGATCGGACGTACAAATTAAGCGCTGCGTAGGGTTGCCGCATTTCTCTTTAGATGTTGTCAGGGTTGCTATTTTGGAATCATTATTGCTGATTATTTGGCGAGATTTTGAAAAAGTCGCCAAAGGTGGGCTAAAATAAGATCGACCCCCAATTTATACAGAAAAGATCGAAATTTACTGATTTGACAGTTTTCTGATTTTTAATATTTTCCTTTGAAAGAATTTGCACATGAATTAAATATTTACATCGGCAACATTTAGATCACGTAAAAATACGTAAGGCTAATTGTATGTATTTTACTTATAAATAATAAAAACTGTTTTTATATTTATGTCTCTAATACCCCACGTTTTAACAAGTATGTAGATTTTATTCACACATAAATTTTTCTATAATTTTTATTACTCCTTTAATAATTGCTCTTCCTATTTCTTGACATATGAAGTCATTTTAATAGCAACAAACTGACGTTATTCAACAGTCTGATTTTCTGCAATTATGTTGTCGTCAAGACACATTATGACATAGTAATATTTAAGAAGCATATTTTTAAAATAAAATTTAAAAAGTTGTTTTAATTTCAAAACTAAGCATATCCCTGACTTCTAAATAAAATTTATTTTTCTATAGATCCATTTTGACTTATCAAATTCTTGTTTCAATCTGTTAGATGAAAGTGTATCTAAACCCGAAATTGGATTTTTAAATACTTTCGACCTTTTCCCAGAATTAATCGACCGAAAACGCCAAAATTCCCCTAATATATTTAGAGAAAAAATCAAAATGTATGCCAAATATTAAAATTTATTATTAATTGTAAGCCAATGATATGCAAGGCGTTCTCTTGCATAGCATTATACCAGCATAATATTAAAGCATATGAGAATAAGTTTTAAAAAATCACTTCGTTGATTTTTGTAAAATTGAACTAATTTTTAATTTTATTTTTATAGATTCTAAAACAAAGTCTTGAAAATATTTTGTCAGGTGATTTTTTTTATTAATGATTTAAATTAATGAACATGTGAAAATTTTATTAAACAATTTTGTGCCAGAGTTTTACACTAAATGAGTTTAGTGCAGTAATCAGTTTCTATGAAGTAGACATTTTTTTTTCCTTTAAACATTTTTACCCATGATAAGATATCACAAATAGAAACCTTTTTGATATGTTGTCATTTTATCGAGAAAAAAGTTTATCGTCAAATTTGAGTGAAATGGCCTAATGTGGGGAGAACGGCATCAATATCTTAATATCTTGTCAAATACTACAACAAATAACTGCCAACCTAGCCTGGCGACAAATTATTAAATATCGGAGTTTATCCGATGAATGTTTCTGTATTTTCAAAATATGATTAGAAAACCTTGAAATCTTCTAAATATTGACAGTTTATCGAAAAGTGGGAAAAATGACGTTCCATCGTGCTAAACTATTTCAAAAAAATTGAGTAAGGTGTAGAGATTTCTGTTCTTGAAAATTAACATCAATCTTTTTCTAAAACATCGCAATATAATTATTCTACTGAGAAGTGCATTCAGTAATCTTATTATTAGCAAGACTTGAAAATGTTTATTTTTAAACTTTGGATGTTTTCAAATGATTGATTTTACATTTATCTAAGGAATGTCAGTAAAATCAATTGCTCATTATGTTATAAGAAATTTTTTTGTCTGTTTATATTTTATGTCTTAAGAAATGCAAAATGCGCGAGAAGAAATCAGGTATTTAAAATAGCATTATCGTGCGAAATACTTTTAAATAAACTTTTTAGTTTGTTTGAGAAAAATAAAATATTCTGTTGTAAATTTTAGAAAATTATAATAAATATCTCGTGACACCTTACGACTCGATAATAAATAAACTTGCATAAATTGGAATCAAAACAGTTATCCACTTATGTTTTTGTTTCTTACTCATATTCAAAATATCAAGCTGTAAACCAAGATAATTTCAAACACAGCGGTTAAAAATGTAATATAAATATGAATCAATTTCGTAATTATTTTATTTCATGAAAGTTAATAACTTTAATTAGGATGCTAAAGTAATGTTATGATAAGAGTCTCGTACTTATTTACCTTCCTTCATATTCACTATTTACTTCCAGAAGAAGTAAGTCATTCATTCATTAGGATTTGTTGAAACAACATTTATCCAAATTTACAGAAGTTTTAAAGAATGAACAAGATCTTCAAAGCTTACCTGAATTGAAGAGTATCCTTAAATAATTTAAAAGCAGGATAATCTTCTGAATGGATCAAGCTCAAAATTCTCCTACTTCTCAAGATGGCGGATGTAAGACGCTTTTCACTGAAGAGTACTAACAGTAATGGTTTTTGACATTCTTTAGAATATGTAAAATACACTGTTTAAAACTAAATGTAAATAAAGTATAAAGCAATAAAGGAACTTAAGTAACAATGAAATAGTTTTTTAAAGTTATTTTTTTTACCAACAATGGATTCACTTGTTATAAATTTTAGGGACATTTATTTCTAAGATGGAAGTTCACAACATAGGTTAACTTTTATTTCAATTAAAATTTAACCTTTTATTAAAATATAAGTTTCGTTATGAGTTAAATACAAAGTCTCGTTGAACTGTTCACTTTTTCAATGATTCAAATAGCAGTTGATCTAGTAATTTCGATCAATTGCTAAAATTCTAGCACTAAAGATAAAAGTTATCTTTTAAAAACTCGGGTATGGTGATTAGTACCATATTATTGACCATATGCAATTTATTAAAAAAAGAAATCTGGTGATATGACATGTTGCTGAATCTTAATTTTGTCCAATAAAAATATTTGCACATTAATTAATTTTATCGACTTCTGCTACATTTAGCTTCCATTAAGATGCATTTTTTTTATTTTTTTTATTATTTACAAAGAATTAATAGGAAATGTTTGTCGATTTCATACACTAATATCCAATTTTAAACCGAAATATACAATTTATTCAAAAGGGGATTTTTATAGTTATGTTCCAGAATATTACTATAAGTTTTATAGCTGAAGCCAAACTTTCTATTTTTATATTGTCGCAATAACACTTTATGACGGTGATATTAAATGTGTTCCATTTTCATATGGAAGTTAGAAAAAAGTTTTTTTTTCACAATCAAGGATATTGCTCGTTTCTAATTTAGCTTTGCTTTTCGAAATATTTTTTTTACTTTGCACTGGTTTCTCGATAAGATGGTTATGCATTGAATATTAATTGTTCTTTTCCTAATATAAGCTTATACTTTGGGTTTCCAAAACTCTGACAATCAGGGAAGTTTACCGGCAAAAAAACCGAATGATAATTTTCTTCTGATATTCTTGACTTAAGGGATATATACATAATCTTAAAGAAACAAATCATCGGAATATAGTATTTATCATTTACTAACTTTGACTTAACACGATAGTCATTTGGTGCTATTAATTTCTTGCAGTTCTCATCAGAACTTTACGATTTGAAACGCTATTGCTATTGTTCGTGTCACATTCATCACATTCATCGTGCGAAAATTTGACGATTAACATTTTTTGGCGAAAATGACTATAAACTAAGCTGTTTCATAATTTTTTACGGTTGAATGGCTTAGACTGAGCTGAAATCTGAAAGTACTGAACACAAATTTTTCAACTCCATGCTAACTGTTCCCCTCTCTGCCATTTTTAATCTGTTTTACGCCCAAAAAAAACGCCAAGCCTAAATTCACCTTTGATTTTGCTTAAAAAATTATCTAGATTTTGGCAGTGCTCAGATAATACCACTACTTACACTTTTAAATCTTCAAGCCATTTGTCTGAAAAAATTTGAAATTAGATTACAAATGACAAACCTTTTATGATGTTTATCACAAGACAAGATCTACTTTTCACCTGCTTTGAAACAAAATATTTATGCCATACATTACTGAATGTATCTTTTGAGAAAATGTACTCAATGTATGCAAAATTAGATACTTTAAATCATTAAAGAATTAGACCAAAAATTTGCATTTGATAATATTTTTTCATAAAATCTCATAGCTGCTCCATTTATAGCGATCATGGATCGTCAAGAAGCAATGTCGCCAAGTTATCTATACTTATAATAAAGCTCAATGTGTGTGTGTGTGTGTGTG
>JAPMOQ010039044.1:16911-29684 GCA_026543055.1 Argiope trifasciata
GTGTGTGTGTGTGTGTGTGTGTGTGTGTGTGTGTGTGTGTGTGTGTTGGCGCTCTACAGGCCAGACCACTGAACCTACAGCTACCAAATTTGGTACATGTATACCTTGGAGGTCTGGAATGTGCACCTCGGAGCCCTTTTTTCGAATTTTTAATTAGAATTTGAATTAAGGAAATTTCGACGTTTTTCAGCTATAACTTCCGAAAATATGATCGCATAAACATGATTTTTATATCAATTTAAAGATTAAGAAATTAGCCTTCTAATGGTGTCAGTGTTTTAATGTAAAACTCAAGCTTCTATTTTTAACGAATTTTTAAAGAAATATTTTAACCTTTTTTTAGCACGTGACTGGATAAAATAAAAGAAATATAAAATGTGATATTTTCTTTGAAAAATAAATGCAAAGCAAAGGTTTCTAAAATCGTTTGCAATATCTATATCATGAACTCAATAAATCTTTATTTACAGTAAACCTGATTGAATTTAGACAGGATATGCATTGAAATCCCGACTTAATGGCATATTTATGTAATCGTTTGCAATATATGTGTCATTTATTTAATACTTTTTCCCCTTTCTCGCACTCTTTAAAAAAAACATATTTAATATTTTGGCAACATCATCGAAATTTTTTTTTAATATTTTGGAAGCATAACCGATGGTTAAAACTGACGGATTTATAAAATTAAAGAATATTATTAGGAAAAGGTGTACTTTTAGAACTTTCCGTCCATCGTCTTAAAGAAAATATTAATTTCAGGTCAATCAATGCCTGGAATTACTTCAAGGCTAATGAATATGTGATTTAATTGAAAATTTTAGAACGCTTTACTCATGGCGAACCAGCTGGTCGCCAAAGGCGGCTAGTATAAAATATTCTCAAGTGCAATGTCATTTATTATGAAATCTTATGAAACTACGAACCACATATTATATAGTTTGTCGATCAAAATATCCGAAATGGCAAAAAAAATTCTAGTTTCTTTTTGGTCAATATTACAACTGGAAAATATTTATCCTTTTATATTTTGCAACTTATTTTTCCCATAATATCCCTTGGAATGATTTATTAAGACCAGATTACAATAATGAAAATAAAATTAAGGTATATGAGATTATCACGCCAATTATTTTCACAAAACCCGATATCATTGTCAAAAGGTAGCTTCTATGCCAATAACTACAAATAACTGTGTAACCCTTGACTATGCGAGTGACTTTTCTTTGGCACCATGAAACATATTGGAGTTTTTTGCTCCGTTGTAAAATTATTCGAATTAGGAATTTTCCTCAAACCGAAGAGTGAAGAGGCTATTTTCAAACGTACGGATTCATTTCTTCTAAGGAAATGAGCATTAATGGCCACGATATGACTCTGTATATTAAAACTGATAAGAAATGGCGATGCAATCTTAAGAGGTGCGTTATACGAGTGGCTATTCGAAAAGGCATGTCGTAGGCTAGCTCAAAAATTCCATTTTTGACTCTAGCTCATTCACTGCTGGTCGCAAGAATTAGCATAATTTGAATGGTGGGGAAGGAGAAAAAGCTTGATTTTGACAATTGTGGTTTGGAACAATTATATTAGACATGTGTGGCCTGATAGCCTTCTACAACGTGACTCGAAACAAAAAAGAGGTCCAAACAAAACTATAAAGATAGCCTTTTTACAAAAACCTTGTCGATCGTATTCTTACAGAGCAATGACTATTTGGGGGACTGTATATGGTGACAACTTAATAAGCAAGTTACAGCCACTAGATAACAGCGTACGATTTTGTCAAATGGATAAGTTACTTCTTGTATGCAGGCGACCACCCCGCTACCACTGAACCAGTATCGACAGAATTGTAATGGTTAAGTTACTGGACTTCGAAACCAAGCGTCGCATTTTCGATCATTGGCGAAATTCAACCTGCACATTGACACAATTCCACCAATATTATCGCCACATTGGTGACCTGGACTAAAAACCTATTTCCAAATATCATGGATTTGGCCAGTTCCGAGGAAAGATGGAGTCTAAATTAATTACGTTAATGTCTAGAGCAAATTTGCCTTAGTAAGCATTCTCGCTTACCACGAGCGAGACCTGAGTTCGATTCCTCACCCAAAATCCAGGAAGGGAGTATTGTGCTGACTACTTAATACTCCAGTAACAGCCGCTAGACATGAGCGATCCCTTTTGTCGAATGAATAAGTTACTGGACATCAAACTGAAACATCGTACGTTTAATCCACAATTCCGCCAATACTATCGGCACATGCACACAGAGACAAATGAGTGTTTCATCGTAAAGTTTCTCAGTCGAAATACATCAAATCTAATCGCTTAAATAAGGCACAATATTATCAGAGGAACTATAATTTTCTCAAAAAAGTTACAAAACTGGTGAATCGAAAGCAGCGGGATTCCAACACTTTATAGAGAATCATCGATATAATAGCGTGGATACTGAAACTGGTGCACGCAGGTACACACACAAAATATGGAAAGATTTTGGGGTTTGGCTGAATGGTGAAGCAGAAAACACCACAAAACTACCCGAAATCCCTTGGATTTTTATTTAAATGAATTTAGACAGTGTTGACGGCACAAGAATAATATATTTGCTATCGCTGTATAAGCTATCAAGGAATTCTTACCACTGAAATGATTTATAATAACACGCATGGTTGGATTCCAAAATTATTCAATGTGTAATTATAAAAAATAGAATTTTTATTTTGTTTTAGTGTCTTATTACATTTTTTATTAAGTATTATTACACATTTTATTAGTATTTTAATATTAATTATTTGATAAATTTAAGGTATCCGACTACGTTGAAAACGGTGGTATTTGATCACATTGGCAATTTTTTTAAAAAGTGTTATTTCTTGTCTTAGTTCAGACTTTTTTCTTTCCAAAAAAGTTTTTTTTTCTTAGAAAAGGTAGGTCTAACTTATTATCCAAAGGAATTTTAAGAAAAATTCATTTTTTAACTAAAATTTGTCTTTAACTAAAATTTGTCTTTTTAATTTTTATAAAAATTATCCACCATTAACAAGATATCCCAAAAACCAATAGAAGTATTTACATAACATTCCAGTGTGTGTATTAAATAATGTGGGCAATGAAATGAACAAAAAGTTTGATTGTGGGTGAAATAATTTTTCATTTATAGGTGTTTCTAGAAAAACTAAGTTGTAAATTTATGGTAAAAATGCATATATGTGCATACTTTTACCCTTCACTTCTTTGCATCTGAAAATGTCTCTCAGATTTTGTTTCATTGCATTCATCATTGTACTCCATAATTTGTGTACAAAGAAAAATAGGATTTTTACATTACCATTTTGTGTAGAATGTTAACCGTTTTGGTTCAATTTCACTAAAATTTACCACACATTTTCCTATTTCTCAAAATATATTATATTCTTAAATAAATTTTTGTATTTATAGTGTTTATAATTGATAATGCACCTAAAAAAAACAAAAATTGTTTTTAAAAAATAAAAGTTTTCAAAAAGTTTCTTTCGAACGTAGTCGGTTACCTTAATGTGCTTAGAATATTTCATTTTGCTAAAAAATTAAATAAAATTAATTTGCTAAATTTTGCTTTTTTAATTTCTTTTCATTATAATAACACAAAATATCAGCATATTTTCACCAATTCTTTAGAGTATTTCACCAGGATTGACGTATTTTCGAGAGCCTTGACAGATCGAAGGTTTAATCAAAGTATCAAAATTTAGTATAAACATCATAATTGCTAGATGAGATGGGCACACTTGTGCAATTATGCCAAAGTTACTGAACAAGCAATTTTATCTTTCTAACTTTTAATGCTACTCGAATTAATCCTGGTAAGACTGTGCTAAATGACAAAATCCTCAGCTACTATTCAGATAAGATTTTTTTCCCCAAAAATCGATATTTGGGAGTCTCTTCTCATTTCAGATGCATTATTGAGAAAAATGCATTTTCAGCATATAACTGTCTCTATCTAAGAAAAGATAACTCAAAATTATTCGAGTTCCATTGGCAAAATTTGGTATACAGTCTTTACGACACATTTAAAGATTTCTATCAATTATTTTTCCAGATCTTCTCAGAGGAAGCTTATCTGTTTAAACATAATTTAACGGTATGATATATGTATAAACTTAGTAGATTTAAAACTCTTTCACTTCTATCTGAATATGAACCAAATCTAACAAGGGATTGGTCTATACTTTCATAAATATGTAAAGGCGGTAATTCAAAAACGCATTGAAGTGAATATATCATGATTGGTACATGGTTGATTAGTCACTACAAGTATGTTTTGTATCAAATTAGTGTTTCTATCTCTTAGCAAAAAACAAAAAAAACACCACATTGGATTTTTGGATACTTTTAACCGCTTTCTAAGTAATAATCGACAAAGAAAAAACACGCCCAGAATCCCTTGATAGATTAAAACAAAAAATGCTTAATTAATGTCAAAGATTAACAGTTATTGACCATTCTATGCCAACGATATGCAAGGCCATCTCTTGACTAGCATTATGTAAGAGTATGCCAGAAAGTTTTAAGGAAGCCACTTTCGCAAGTATTTGAGAAATTAAACTAATTTTTAATTCTGATTTCAAGGATGAAATAAATTTATCAACCATTCTGTTAACTTAAAATAAAATTTTATAAACAATTGTGAACTTAATTTGTATTTTACACAACAAGAGTCTACTGTTAGTTTCTGTGAACTAATTTTTCCCCTTTAACATTTTTAAGATAATAAGCTATGGTAATTGAACACAGCTTTGATAAGCAGTCATTCACGAAAAAAAATCATCACCAACTTTTAGTGAAATACTCGAATGTGGGACGGGCAGCATTGATAGTTTAGCACAGACAAAAGATTAAAAAAAAATTATAAATCTCGCATGGCGACAAATTAATGTATATCATAATTTATCCGATAAATATTTCTGAAATTTGAAAATATGACTAGAAAATTCCAAAGTCTTAAATATTGACAATTTAGTTAAATATTCGACGAATGCCGTTCAATCATGCTAAAATATTTCAAAATAATTCAGCAAGTTGTAAACGTTAGTGTTATTGCAAACCAGCATCAATATTTTTGCACAATATCGCAATTCAATTACACTATTCAGAATTGCATACTACTGATGAAAAAAAAATCCCAACACTAGGAAGGAGCTGTGCTAGATAAACGAAATTTGGTAGGCATGTTTATACATCTGAAAAATGACGTCGATACAAATTTCGAGCTACGTGCGTAAGTGTGGCGCTAGTAGCAACACTATGAGCATGCAAATGAGGTTTGCTTTAAATAAGCGCTGTAAGGTTCGTGATCGTTATTTACAGTTGAGATTTGACGTAGCGGGTTAATGTTAGTCAAGGATACCTCTGAGAAGACGAAGAAGCCATTATCAACAGCTCACTGAGTTTGAACGAGGTTGTGTTGTAGGGGCTACAAGAAGGTGGGCTTTCATTCCGTGATATTGCTGAAAGATTTGGCAGGAATATATATCCACTGTGCATGAGTATTGGCGGCAGTGGTCAAGGGAAGGTACTGCCTCAAGAAGACCAGGTTCAGGGCGGCCACGTGGTACTACTGAGAAAGAAGACCGTCGTATTCGGCGCATGGCTGTGGTTAATCGTACTGCATCTGCAGCTGAAATTCGAGCTGCAGTTGGCACAACAGTGACACAAAGAACTGTTACAAATCGGTTACTTCAAGGACAGTTCCGAGCCAGACGCCCTGTACAGTTCATTCCAATGACTCCAAACCACTGCCGTTTGCCACGTGAGTGGTCTCAAGCTAGAGCTCCTGGAAGACGGAGTGGAGATCTGTTATGTTTTATGATGAAAGCCGGTTCTGCCTTGGTCGCAGTGATAACCGTTTGTTGGTTAGAAGGAGGCCAGGTGAACGCCTGCTAGTGAAATGTCTGCGGCCTAGACACACAGGGCCTACTCCTGGAGTTATGGTTTGGGGAGAAATTTTATATGACAACAGAAGCACTCTCGTGGTTATCCCACGCACCCTGACAGCTAATTTGTACGTCAGTCTAGTGATACAACCCGTTATGCTGCCATTCATGAACAGCATTCAAGGGGCTATTTGGCAACAGGATAACGCTTGCCCTCAAACCGCTGTTGTAACCCAACATGCTCTACAGAGTGTCGACATGTTGCCTTGGCTTGCTAGATCACCAGATCTTTCTCCAATCGAGCACGTATGGGACATCATTGGGTGTCAACTCCAGCGTCATCCACAACCAGTATTAACTGTTCCTGCATTCACCGCCCAAGTGCAACAGGCATGGAACTCCATCCCACAAACTGATATCCGACACCTGTACGACACAATACATGCACGTTTGCAGGCTTGCATTCAAAATTCTGGCGGTTACAACGGTTACTAATGTACCAATATTTCATATTTGAAATGTCTCTTCTCGCCAATGGCTCTACCTGTGATGTTGAAACTTTAATCAATTAAATATGTTACCTAGACAAATGTATTCCTAAAATTTCATTACTGTACAATAAATTTTCTTGGTGTTGGGATTTTTTTCCCATCAGTGTATAATGTTCTTTTTAGCAAAATTTTTCGAGCTTTAATTTAAACTGTATGTTTATAGATGGTGAATTTTACCTTCAACTAAGGGGTCAACAACAAAATCAATTGCTTATGACGTTTTAATGAATAATGCGCGGGAAAAAAAAATCAAAATTCTCAAATTGTGGTATCGTACCAAATGTTTTTAAATACTTCATTGTTTCATTAGTCTTTAAAAACCAAAAAAAAAGTTCCACTTTCAAATTTCATTATATCATAATAAATATCTCACGACATTTCAAGTTTTGATAATAAACTTACATAAATTAGAAACAAAACAGAAATTCACCATTTGTTTATTTTTCCCTCACCTACTTATTCAGACATCAAGTTCAAAGCCAGGATCAATTGAGAAAAAGTTCTTGGAAGGCGATTATAAGTCTCAACCAATTTCATCATTATTTTATGTCAAAAAAGCTAAATGTTGTTTTATTAAGATGTTAAAGCAATTCAAAACAAGAGTCTTGGATTTATTTAACATTGTTCATACTCAGTGTTTATATTCCGAAGGAAGAAGAAATTCAGTCATTTTTGTTAAAACAACATTTACCCAAACTTGCAGAAGTTTTAAAATATGATCAAGATGTTCAAAACTTACCTCAATAGAAGAGATAAGCATATTTTTTTTTAAAAAAAATCGAGATATTCTATATTTTTCAAAGCTCAAAATATTCTGCCTTCAACTTCTCAAGATTGCGAAGATAAGACGCTTTCTAATGAGAAATAACTGCAGTAATGGTTTTGGACATTTTCTAAAATATGTGAAATGTATTGTTTAAAGCTAAATCTAAATAAAGTATAGAACAATAAAGTAACTTTACTTAACACTGCAATGGTTTGTTGTAGTTAATTCTTTTTCCAACAATGACTTCCATTGTTATAAGATTTTGGATACTTTATTTTTGAAAAGGAATTTGACTACACAGGTTGACTTTTATTAAATTAATTGTAATTCAGTCTTTCCTTAAAATATGACATTTGTTATGAATTAGATTCAAAGAACCTCTGCAGTGTCCACTTTTTCAATGATGGATAATGTAGTAATCCTATTTCGAACAATTTCTTTGTCATCA
This sequence comes from Argiope trifasciata, assembly GCA_026543055.1. Classification (NCBI taxonomy): domain Eukaryota; kingdom Metazoa; phylum Arthropoda; class Arachnida; order Araneae; family Araneidae; genus Argiope; species Argiope trifasciata. The sequence continues at coordinate 24,601 of JAPMOQ010039044.1, forward strand.
CTAAATATAAAATTCATTGTTTAAAAAAATGGGGAATGGGAACAGTATCAGACTATTTAAAACTAACAGTTTATTCAGAAAAAAATTCAGTGATCTGATAACTTTTGATTAGTAATTTTGTCTACGAAGAGGATATCATTATCGTATAATGATATTGAAACTGTTACCTTTTTATATAGAAATTAGAATTGTATTTTTCATTAAAGGACTAAGCATGTCACTGATTTCTTTTGTTGTTGCTTCAAATCCAGGTAGTATACATGCGATATACACCTCCATGAAACCAAACATCGCTAAAAAGCCCAAAAACAAAAATGGACCACTTAAAATTTCAAAAATAGTAAAATTTAAACATTTAATTAAATGGGCATTATCTGTCTTTTACCAACAAAATTCAGGTTCTTTCGTTCGGCAATCGTTTATTTCCAATTTAGCGTAGCTTTCCGAACAATCTCATTTTGGATTTGAACTGATTTTTCAATAAGATGCTTATGTTTTGAAAATAAACAACTCTTTTTTTATTCATCGCATAGCCTCATTTTGCTTTTGGAGTTTTCCAAAATATCGACAAAATATGGAAATTCTCCTCGAACTCTCGTGGCTTCGGGGACAGAGATAATAAAATAATTGGAGCAGCTAAATTGGATAAATAGTCATTTTCACCAAAAAATAGTTTATCGCCTAATCTTAGCGAAATGGTGAATGTGGCGCGAACAATAGAAATAACATAACGTTAGCAAAAGAGCCTCAGAAATATCGCCAGCTCCCCAAGGCATCAAATTGCAACATCGAAATTTTGCCAAAGAACCTTAAAGAAATGAGCACACATTTTTCAGTTTCATGCCTAATGTTGCTCTTACCACCAATAATAAAGAACGGCTCTTAGGCCAAAAAAAGCCAAGCCCAAACTCACTGCTAATATTATATAAACAGCCATCTAAATGCAGGGAATGCTTCAAAAAGTCATATTTACATTTCAATTCTTTAAAGCGAATTTTTCTAAAAAATTCTAAATAATATTAATGCTGACAAACTACTCAGGGTTATTATTATCAAAAAAGAAGATCAAAGATTTGCCTGCTTTGTCACAATTTACTGCTATACATCACTGAATTATCGTTTGAGGAAATTTTCTGGATATATGAAATTTGGAGTTTTCAAATCGTCAAAGATTTGTACATAATAGTCGCAGTGGTTGATATTTTTGTATAAAATCTTATAACTGCACCATTTCTAGCAATAAAAGAGCGCCAAGAGCAATTTCGCCAAATTAAATCATTATTCACCTGTAAAAATATTATATATTACGAAAAATTTAGAATTTTTTTTTCTTCTTTAATATCCACTGGAATGATCTATTAAAGACCAGAATTAAATAATAGAAATACATTTAGTGTACTTTGGGATTATCTTAGCGACCATTTTCGCTAAATCCAATAGTATCGCCAAAAGGTGCATTTTGCCAATAACCACAAATTGATGTGTAACTCTTGACTACTCTAATTTTCTTTAGCGTGCGTGCTGAAATATGCATTTTTATTATTGTTGTTGTTGTTGTAGTTGATATTCCGCTGCAAAAAGATTCGAATTTAGGATTTGTATAACACCAAAAAGGATATAGTCACAGCTTTTGAAGAGTAAGGATTAATTTCTTCTAAGATAATGTGCCTGAATGGCCACTATATGATTCTGTATATGAAAACTGATATACAATGTTGATGCAATGTAAAGGGGCACGATAAACGAGTAGCTATTCGAAAAGGTACGAGGTAGGATGGCGCGAAAATTCCACTTTAGTCTGCTTTCTGGTTTATTTACTTCTGGCTAGAAGAAATAACATTTGAATGGGGGTGGGACTGCTGGATTTTGAACTAGAAAGACAATTATTGATTGGAACAATTATATAAAAGAAGTGTGCAGAAGTAGTCCTCTACAATGTGATTGGAAACAAATAGGAGGTCCAAACAAAGTTGTAGAGATAAACGAGAGCCTTTTTGCAAAGCACAAAACCCAAAAAGTTGTATTTTCCAGAACAAAATCTGGAATAATACTACCAAAGACAGTATTTGTGGAACTGAACAGAGAGATCAACAAGTGTTTCATCGTAAAGGTTTCCTACCGAAATAAACTAACTAATAGCTGAAATTAGCAACAGCCTAGTAGAAGTAACAATACATTTTTCGTACTCGTAGCAAAGTCACAAAACTGGTGAATTGGAAGCAGCGTGATTCCAATCATTTAGAAAGACTCCCAGGTATAATTTTATGAATCCTGCAACTTGTGAATACATACAAAATATAAATTGAGTTTAGATTTAAAAAAAATGTAGAAGCAAGGAACACCACGGAACTACCCGAAAGCAATTAGAATAGAATTTAAAAAAATTTATACGGTGGCAAATGCACAAGGATAATTTGTTTGTGCTTTAAAAGGTATCAAGCGAATTTTGGAAAGCAAAAGGATTTTCAATATTTTATATGGTTGGATTCAAAAATAATTAAATGTGTTTTATAAAAAATAATTTTTCATTTGCTTCGGTTTTTTTATTAAACTTAATTACATATTATTACATTTATATTTTATGACGTTATTTATTATTATAGGATAAATCAAATGTCTTTAGAGTTACAAATTTTTAAACCCCTTTTTACGAGGATGGGGGAAAAGGATTAACGTATTTTTGCAATTTCATTGGCGCATTAAACAGTGAAATGCATATTTTTGCGAGCTTTAACAGGTTCAAGGGTAATGCTTATAATATCAAAATTATTTTTTTTTACTAGAGGTCTAGATGAGATGGCCTGAGGAATGTTCTATGCCAAAATTGCTAAACAGAAATATTTAACTTAATTATTTTATTGCAATTAATAATACATAGAATTTCACACAAACACAACAGGGGACTTTTTTAGGATGGCAATGCATACCTAACACTCTAAGATTGAAATAATTGTTGAGGATGCCGATGAATTCATGAACATCCAACCAAAGATATGTTCTGCTTCATGTATTTAATTTTCCGGTCCCTCCGTCAACTCCTCTTCTCTCTAGTAATACAGAAAAAATAAAGAGATAAGACACCAGCATTTATGAGAAGAAAACTATCATAAATTAAAACTCAAAACTTACTCTATGGCACAGATGCATCATGCATTGAGAAAATTCAGCTCGGCACTCATATCTCTCCAACAACCCAGTTCTCATCTAGAAATAGAACAGAGAATTTAATTTAGAACACAATAATCATCAGACAGTTAAACTCCCTTTAAATTTGGTAAGTAGTATAGAATAATTTTTTAGCACTTACAATATAGAAAAGGAGGGCTTCCGGATTAGCTGAATTTTCGGTATCCGTAGTACATGAACATCGAACCGAAGAGGCCTCCTGCTTAATGTGATCTTTTCCCCTTCTCCAGCTATTCCCCTTCTTCTATCTAGTAATGCAGAAAAAATAAAGAGTTGAGAGAACTACATTTAAGAGAAGGAAAGTCTCAGCTATTAAAATTCAACACTTACTCATTGGTATAGATACTCCATGCGTTAAAAAATTCAGCTCGGAACTCACATCTCTCCAAAAAACCAACTTCATCCAGAAATACAACAGGAAGTTAATTAAGAACACAATACTCATTAAATAGTTAAACTCACATAAAAATCGGTACGAATTATTGAATAATTTTTTAGCACTTAATTATAGAGAAGGAGTGCCTCCGGAGTAGCTGAATTTTCGGTATCTGTAGTTCTTGAACATTGAAACAAAGAGGTGTCCTGCTTCCTGCGTTTTCTTCTCCGGCTCCCTCTTCTCCTCTTGTCTCTAATAACGCATTAAAAAATAAAGAGGTCAGAGACCTGCATTTAAAATAAGAAAACTGACATATAGTAAAAATCAACACTTACTCTCTGGAAAGAGGCTGCATGCTTCCAGAAAATTCAGCAAGGAACTCGCTTCTCTCCAACAACCCACCCTCATTTAGAAATGGAACAGAGAAGTTAAATTAGAACACAATATTCAATAGACAATTAATTTCACTTTAAATTTCTCACGTGGTATAGAATAATATTTTCGCACATACCATATAGAGAAGGAGTGACTCCGGAGATGAATTTTCGAAATCCGTAGTTCTTGAACATCCAACCAATTAGGTGTCCTACTTCCTGCATTTTCTTCTCCGGCTGAATCTTCTCAATTCTCTTGTCTCTAATAACGGCTTAAAAAATAAAGAGGTGAGAGACCTGCATTTAAGATAAGGAAACTGTCATACAGTAAAAATCCACACTTACTCTCTGGAATAGAGGCTGAATGCTTCCAGAAAATTTAGCTTGGCCCTCGCTTCTCTCCAACAACCCACCCTCATCTAGAAATGCAACAGTAAAGTTAAATTAGAACACAATATTCAATAGACAAATAATTTCACTTTAAATTTCTCACGTGGTATAGAATAATATTTTCTCACATACCATATAGAGAAGGAGTTGAATTTTCGGTATCCGTAGTTCTTGAACATCGAACCTTTAGGTGTCCTGCTTCCTGCGTTGTCTTCTCCGGCTCCCTCCTGTCCTTCTCTTGTCTCTAATTACGCATTAAAAAATAAAGAGGTGAGAGACCTGCAATTCAGATAAGGAAAGTGTCATACAGTAAAAATCCACACATACTCTCTGAAATAGATTCTGCATGCTTCCAGAAAATTCAGCTCGATACTCGCTTCTCTCCAACAACCCACCCTCATCTAGAAATGGAACAGAGAAGTTAAATTAGAACACAATATTCATTAGACAATTAAACTCACTTTAATTTCTCTCGTGGTATAGTAAAATATTTTCACACATACCCTATAGAGAAGCTGTGCCTCCGGTGCTGAATTTTCGGTATCCGTAGTTTTTGAACATCGAACAAAAGAGGTGTCCTGCTTCCAGCGTTCTCTTCTCCGGCTCCCTCCTCTCCTTCTCTGGTCGCTAATAACGCATTAAAAATAAAGAGGTGAGAGACCTGCAATTAAGATAAGGAAACTGTCATACAGTAAAAATCCACATATACTGTCTGGAATAGAGGCTGCTTACTTCCAGAAAATTCAGCTCGGTACTCG
>JAPMOQ010039051.1:6992-25682 GCA_026543055.1 Argiope trifasciata
TGCCAAAGACAAAAGTATAACGAAAACAGGGAGACAAACGTCCGCATATAAAGAGAATCCGACATTTCATACGCACCAACCTAATAATACCTAAACAAATGTAGTGAAGCAAAATACGATATATTACTAATGGCATCTTAATTATATTTGGTCTTGTATATTTCAATAAGCATTAATATCTTAACTGATTTTTTGTTGATTGCCCATTTCTTTGGTAACTTTCTGAATATTTTTAATCAATTTATTGGCCCCTTCCTGCAAAGATGTCCTACTCTTACCTTTTATGCCTAGTTGTGTATCCGTCATTATCTACGAGTTTCATGGTATAATTGTGAATGCTATAGTGACAGAATCCCAATCATTTGCTCTTGTTTAAATTATTAACCCATAAACAGCAAATTAAAAAAAACCTATTTAAATGTATGACAAAAATTTTAATTACTTTTTGAATGAGACAGATTTTTTAATGAAATATCTTAATAGTATAACGAATTCAACTGTATAGTTAGACTAAGTGAAATAGAAAAAATTGAAACCTTTCAAAATTTGAATTGGGCTTTTAAAAGGTTCCAAGGACTTTTTAGAAAAAAAATTAAAGCTCATTGTGTTTTTTTAAAGTTTCTATTGGTTAATATATTTTTTAGTATATTCATGGAGGATAAATCTGAAATAAATAACAACTGCAGCCAAAACAGTAGATTATTTTTGATTCATATGAGATTCTGCAGCAATGTTTGAAGAGTCTCTTTAAGAATAAACTAGAATTTACTTTAGATCGAGTGATGGATAAGTCAAACAACTTTACATTTAAAACAAATATTTTTATTCCTGTCGACATGAGGCATTGGCTCTGAAGAGTATTACAAATATTTTCTCTTCTATAGGCAAAACTTACAAATTCATAGTTTCTGCTAATATGTAGATATTTTACATACGAAAAAATTAATTGAAATGAAGGAATGAAGTTAACTGATGTTCAAATTTGTATATCCCCACATCAGAAAAATACATATGTTTTTATGAAATTTTTTATTCTAAAAATAAAAATATATAATATTTCTTTCAGGCATTTTCACTATGAAAAATAATTTTTTAATAAGCAATAACGATAATTATTTAACAATCACAATTCTATCATTATTTTATATTTAAATAAATTTTTAGCTGAATCCATTTCTCCTCGTTAATTAATGAATCTTGGACCATTTTCTTAGATTCAGATTTATAAAGAATAAACTAATGATCCTTTTCAAGTCAAGATCCGTTTTAAGTTCATTGCACGATGGATCAGGTTTTATATTTTAGCCAGAAGATTAGAGATGCCCACAATCTCAAACCGACGAATCATATTGTGGCTTCCTAGCTTGATTTATCTAAAGCCTTTGACAGGGCCAGGAAGTGCAAACTTTACTGTACTTTTAAGTTAAGAGGAATAATTCTGTCTTGTATTGCTGACCTCTTGAAGGCCATGTACATTAGAATAAAGTTCAGAGGAACTGTGTCAGGAAAATTTAAATTTAGTCAAGGTATACAACGGGGATCTGTGTTCAGTCCCACTTTGTTTTCTTTGTTTATTACTGAAAATGATTATGAAACCAATTCTAATCACTTTATGGGATTATATGCTGACGATAGAATATTCTGGAGTAGCAATACGAGGTTAACTACAGCTACTTAATTATTTTTTTCTTCGACTGGAAAAGTTTTCAGCGAAGCATAAAATCATTTTTAATCCCTCAAAGTCTATTTCAAGTTTTTATACCACCAATAGACAACTATATTACTATGAACCGGATATTTATCTACAGGGTAGATGACTGAATTGGGAAAATATCCCAAATATCTGAGATTCATACTAGATCTGGAGATTAAAGGTAAGGGGAAAATCTTTCCTAATCTATTAACCGTTTTTGAGGTCTGTCGTTATAGATCGTTTCTAAAAATGGCTCTCAGTGTTTGAAATTTTTGAAACCATTGTCTGAAGGCGTTTAATGGCTTTTGGTAAATCTAACGTAGTAATTGCGTTCTCATAGTACATGTTTGGATCTAGGAAGGGAAGTCAGAAGCTATACTATATAAAAAATATCTTATTTAGTATAACTTCTAAAACAAAATAAACTATATTTAGTTTATACTTAATAAAGTCAGATGCAATAGGAGGAAAACACACATAATGACAAGAGGTAGGTTTTTACTTGTGGGTGACCCTCAGGGGCAAACTTTCTTTAAATGTGACGGGCTTCACGATTCCGAGGTACCTTTGTGATCTGGTATAAATTCCAAATTCTCTTCCTCTAAATATGCTTTTGTCTGCTGTCTTACTACCTTTTCCTGACAGCAAGCGAGGGAATTCGCTGTGAAAAACTGTCACCGCTCTGTTTGCTTTTTGCTTCTCATGGATAGCAAATACCTCACCCCCGTATTTGCCGTGGGTGGCAAGATATTAGGCAGGTGGTGCACTATGGTCCCCAGTTTATCAATTGGCTGGTAGCGAACAATATAAATTATTAGCCTGATAGAGATCAAGCAAAGAGATTACTCCTTGGGCTTGGCGTTAAGGATGGTCACTGTCCCCTGGGGTAACTCTGAGAGCATAGGTTCTGGCTATCACAAAAGTGCCGAGGTTGGTAGTAAAGTGACCAGAGATGGTGGCTGCCTTCCCTTGTTGGTCTCTGTGTGGGTGGTGCCGTCAGTTCTGAATCTCATACAATATCGCATGGGTCCCTTCAGTGGGCGTCACATTGTTTCTACAAATTTTAATTTGGAGCACTTTGAGACATTTTATAATAAAAAAATATCCTATAAAAATGAAACCTTTTAACCTTGTTCAAATTGAAACAAAGCACCACATTCTAACATTAAAATCACCTTAATTACCTGAACCTGTTTATGCCCGGTATATCAAATTCCCCTTCAAACTCTATATGCCGAATCTATTCAGATGTTTTGCCACCGCTTTGACCATTCAAAATTAAATTGCCGTAGAACCGACACTTGAGCACGCTGTGCTGAAAATCATATATCCAGCAAATCATACGTCGTATTCTATGTCCTGCCCATGTTCGAAGCTTGAAAAACAAATCGAAATAATAAAAATTAAAGTATATATAAGTTTTCCTGAAGCCAGGCGTAGAGTAGCTCAAACTGCTACTCCTGGTATCATTTATATTAAAGTAATTTATAAAGCATTTTGTAGAAATTGTATTAAATAATCCAAAAAACATAATATACTGTTAAAATATCTCATCCAGACACTGAAAAACTCCAACTCCCTCAGAGGCTCACCGACCGTAGGTGAGTATGAGTATCCAATCCCAAAGCACCCGTCTCCCCTACGCCTCTTACTGCCTGCTTGATCCTTCCATTCCTCGATGGCAAGCGAGGGAAGCTCTCCACGAGAAGCTGTTGTCGCCCTGCTTGCTTCTTATGGAAACGAAAAAACCACGCCTGTTGGCTGTGCATAGCGACCCATTAGACGGGTGGTGCATTCTGGTCTCCGGTTTATCAGTCGGCTAGTAGCTAGTCACCTGAGTGGTTAGCCTGTTATGAACCAAACGAAGGATTACTCCTTATGCTTGACGTTAAGGGTGTTTATTGTTCCCAGGGTAAATCCGAGCATATAGGCTCCGACTAGCGCTATGGTAAGCACCGAGGCTGGGAATAGCCAGAGCTGGTGGATGCCTTCCCTTGTTGTACTCCGTGGTGGTGGTGGGGGGTGCATCGTGCACTAATCCCCACCAATATCGTATGAGCTAGAAATCCTCTGCTCCCTTCAGTGGGCAACAAGTTAATTCAAGAAGGAATTTACAAAACTATTTCCATGAAAATTGCTTTGAATATTTTTAATCATAAAAATAATAGGTTAGGAATACACTTTCACCTTTCCTTGTCCATCAAATCACCGCCACCGAATTCGTTCCGGGTTGAAGTTTCCACTCCAGACCAAGCTAAGCAAATCCTTAAACTAAACTCCGATTCCGGTGAATGTATCTTCTTACTCTTTGAACACTTCGAAAGGTGTTATTACTTGCGGAGAGCTATTTCATACAATAGCAGGAATTACAAAAGACTTGAAAAGGCCGAAGGAGTGACACACTTTCGTCGTATTTCAATCAGGAGAGATGGACTGCTACTTTTTACAAAACACCTTATTTTAAGATTTCGAAAGCCTAAACTACCAGAATCTGTTAAAGAGGGTTTTATGAAATAAGCCGTGCGTCCCTATATTCTGAACTTCTAACGGTGTTGCCAATGTTTTGGACATGCAAAAACCGTCTGCCGAGGGCAACTAACTTGGGCCCGTTGTTCAGAAAAAGGCCTAAAAAGTCAGCAAAGTGCGTAAACTGAACAGAAATCGCAAGTCCCTTTCTCGGGAATATCCAAGTTGTACGGTAGAACAATAAATTATAACCATTAAATTAAGAAACACATTTTTTTATTCTAAGACAAAACGAAAAATCCTGTCTCTTGGAAAACTCCCAGTACCTGGCTTAAGTTCACTTTGGTCGTGCGAAAGTCCTATTGTAAAACTGTACTCGAAATTTCACTTCAGTAAATTTCAGTGAAAAATCATCTGATACTGATGCTGAAACATCTGCAAGCAATGTTACCGAGAAAACTAAATCCCAGAAATCCAAATCATAAAATTCATTCAAATAATAGCTCTCCAAACGTGTCCTTTCATCAACACAATAAATTGAAAAAGTCGAATTCTCAGATTTCTGTCATTCTGGGACTAGCAAGTGAAAGCATTTTGCATAAAGACTTGTAGTCTATTTTTAGAACTACTTCTGTAAATTCCGAACTGCTGTCCATACATCCGTCTGATGTCGATGAAATCTTGAGAGGTTTCCCTAACCAAATATCCTTGCTGCAAATAATACACTTTCGAAACCAAATTCTTAATGTGTACTTCCGTTTCTTGGCACTGTCATGGTCTAAGGTCTAAAACTGTGGACAGTAAGTGCATCATCAATGAGTTTCATCCTTCTTGTTTAGAAGAAAACTTTTTTGGATCCGAACAATTCCTTTAAAATACGTGGGTATAATATTGTCATCAAGAATATGTATCAGACTACTCTGGAGGTATCTTTAATTTAGCCTGTAATCTGTTTCCCAGTACACTTCTTGATTTACACACTGCCTTGCAAGTTGGGGCTGTGCAAATACATATTATAATACTTGTTACAGTTTCTGTATATATTTAATGCCATATGATGCTATTAACAACAACTTGAAGACCTAATTTACCAGCTTCCTTTCCCTAATACTCGGGGCCTTTGATGGACTACTGGTACTTAGTTGGATTCGGATGACACAAATTCTCGTGGGTGACTGATTGAACAATATATATCTAACAACTGTCTGTCTGCCTAATAATAATGAAAAAAGTACTTCCATGAGCCTATACGAGCCTTCCACAGTTTTGATTTGGCAGTTGGTTCTACTGAAATGCTACCTTTGCTGAATTACACTGTTGGAAGTAATCTCTATAACAGTGATCACTTCCTTTTAATTGCCTCTCATACTGTTAGAGGCTGTGCGGCTCTTCTTCCTCAGCCTTTTCTGTTCCAAAGAACGGATTGAACTGCGTTCACGCAGCAGAAATTACTGAGACTATGGTTTAAACTTTAGGCGTAACTGAAGCAGTTCAAAATGTCATTGATTGCATTATGTATGTCACTAATAATACTATCCAAAAATGCTCCACACGAAAATGATAAATTCGTAGATGAATGAAGCTTGCCGTGAGAGTTCCGGGGAACAAAAGTTTTAACATTTTTCATCGGTACCTATCAATAAATAAGCCTTACTGCTTTTAAGCGCGCCAAAGCCAATTCTTTGTACCTTCAGCAAATTACTTTGGTGGAAGGTAAAAGCAGTTAATGGGATTTATAACGATTTTTCTTTTATTGTACTGAAATGGGAAATATTACTATTTTCTCTCCAGCTGACGTTGCTAATACTCTCGGTAAAACATTTGCAAAAAATTCTGTCGCTGGTTCATGCCATCCTACTTTCGTGGCTACAAAGAATTGCGTGGAACAAAAGGTTTTACGATTAACACCAGAGAATCCTTTCCATAAAATTCTAACTTTAAACTGTATGGACTGCTTTCAGTCTTATCTAAAGCACATGATACTAGACCCGAACCGGATGGAATCCCATATAACATACTTCACCATTTGTTTGCTACTTGTCTTTACAATCTGATAATTTTATTTAACTGTATTTAGATTGAACAGAAATTTCCTTCACAGTGACATTGAATAATTGTGATTGCAATCCTGAAACCTATAAAAAGACATCTTATCTCTTGCATTACAGACCTATTGCTTGTGCAAGATATTGGAGCACATGGTCAATGATAGGTTTCTTTTCGAAATTGAGAAGAGGTCATGAATTCCACATTTTCAGAGTGATTTTCGCAGTGGACTTTCAACATATCATAATATCGTCCTACTCGACGTAACACATTTGTTCGCCAAAATCATCTTGTGTCTACCTTTTTTACAGTAGAAAAGGCTAAGATCGCACTTGGAGATTTGGCATTCTTTCGACTTTTTTAAAATTTGATTTTAAAGGAAATTTAACTATTTTTTTTACAGAACTCTTTATCTTTACGATCATTTCGTGTTTGAATTGAAAAGTTTTATTCTATACCGATGGATTTATAATAATCTTTATTCATACAAAAAATAGGACATAACACGAAAGGAGAACTCAAGAGTTACAATGACATTATAGACATGAACGGGCGTTACAAGTCGGAATACAGCAGAGAGGCGAGAGGTCTCCTTTATATCCATGAGGTGATGTTAGGTGGAGTTGATCTGTATTCCATATTTAGTTCGAACTCCCCTGCGGCACGGTCACTCTGGAGCCCAAGTAATCAGATGGCAAAGTGATCCGCTGCAATTCCAATGCTTTAATTCCAGAATCCTGAGAGAGTCCTGGATTAAATTCCTGTCCTCTATCACATCCTCTACATCGAGCAAAGTTCTGTAGAGAAAGGTAAAGGTTAGTAATGGCATACATATCCTAAATATACCCTTATTTAAATAGTGGGAATATGGAGTATTGTTCCCCATTAGACATTGCTCACATTCTAAAATGAATTACCGCGGGTCTCTTACTTGTGCCGTTGTGCACAAAAAAGCACATGATAGACAACAGTGTACCGCAGAAAAAAAGTGCATAATCTGTGGTGGTGACCATCCCTTATATTCTCGATATTTTCCGCACTGGACACGCAATTTACGACAGTAAAATTCAAGTGAGATTTATCTTATCCTAAAATCAGTCATAGAGTTCAGGCACACACCCCAACTCTTGGCTTCAGTTATACTTCAGCAGGTGAGAAAACTTTCTGTGGAAGTTGCTGTTGTGAAAACTGTAAAGTAGGCCATGAAAGCAATAAATCCTAAATAAGTCGATTCGATAAGGATAATTCAAACTGGGCCCTTAGTGGATCCGTGTAAGTAACTGAAAAATTCTGTCGCAATGGGTTAGGACGTACATAAGGATTTACAGTTCATATTTGGTTACATGCTTAATAACCCCGATATTAAACTGTATCCATCTGAGGGTAAATATGAACTTGGTATGAGTTGCGATGATCAGGCAATTCCAACAACTGCTTCTTTGTATCTTCCAAAAAACACTCTTAATGCTCACATTCCTCTCTTGAAACTGTCACTGCATTCGGTCCAAACTTTGACATCACAAATTTATTAACAGATTTCATCCTGTTTTGGCCTTCAAAATAAAATCTTGAAGTCAAATTTTCGAATTAAATTATGCTGTTACTCTTGCGTTCAGAAAGACGCAGATAGTGGAGCTCATAGTTCTGGAGGTGTCTGCATCTTCACTTCCAATTTATATCCGCGCAATCCTTTCATTCTATGCACTCTCTACAGGTTGTGACTGTAGAAGTTCATGTAAAAACGATAGTAACAGTTTGCCTTACTTACTGCCTCATGAAGTCTTTCGTCAACAATATCTTTATTACTTAGTGGACGAGCTTCCGAAATCATTTATTATACTAGGTGATTTCAAAGGTCATAGCACTCTGTAGAGTTCGGGTAGTACAAACTCTCAGTGGGTAGCAAATTGAACATTTCCTTTCTAATCACTGTCTCTGTTTTCTCAATAATGACGAAAAGACGAACTTCCATGGACCCATACGTACTCTCCCTAATCTTGACTTAGCCATATGTTAACCTGCACTTCTGTCGTTGCAAACTTTTACTGTTATAAAATTTCGTAGACCGTGGTGGAATGAAGCCTACCAGGGCAGTCATAAAAAAACAGAAAAATCACTGGAATCTTTTTAGAAGGTACCCTACGGTTGAGAATTTTATCGCTTTTAAAAGAGCCAAACAGCTAGCCCACCGCATTCGACATCGAAGCCAGAGAGAATCATGGACTAACTTTGTTTCAGTCATAACATCATTCCACTTCCAATAAACTTTCATGGAGAAAAATAAAAGCCGCAAATGGTATCTATCACGAAACCTCTACACCCTTTTTAAAAACTGGTAATGGGTTATATTCGAACTCATCAGATGTCGCTAACTTTCTCGGGCAAGCGTTTGCATAAGTTTCCGCGACTGATTCTTACAGCCCTGAATTTCTGGCAATTAAGAATCTAGCGCAACGGTTGCCTTTGCATTTTAAAACCCGAAGAGACATTCCATGTATTTGTGAATTCAGGATGTTTGAATGGGAAATGGTCTTGTCTCAAGTTCACGATGTCTGGTCTGGAGCAGATGGAGTCACATATAACATGCTTCGCCATTTGAGTACCTTTTTCCTTTCCAATCTATTACTACTTTTTAACAGAATATTGACAGCAGAAATGCCTTTCACAATGACGAGGAGCTATTGTTATTCCAATATTAAAACCGGGTCCAGAACCATCCATCCCTCTGAACTATAGGCCGATTGCTCTTAAAAATTGCATTTGTAAGACTTTCGAGCGCATGGTTAACGCTCGACCAATATTGTAATATGAGAAACAAGGATGAATCTCCCCGTTGCAAAGTGTTTCCGTAGATGTAGATCTACATTTGATATCCTTGTGTTACTAGAAATCCAGATACGCAACGCATTTGTCAGAAGGAACCACCTCGTTTCTATATTCTTTGACATAGAGAAAACATATGACCTACGTGGCGATATGACATACTTTCGACATTATTTCATTTGGGTTTTAGGGGCAACTTTTAAAACAAAACTTTTTGACACAACATTTCTATCGTGTTCGAGTTGGTAACTTTTATTCTAATAATTTTATTCAGGCAGAGGAAGTTCCTCAGGGAAAAGTCCTCAGCGTGACACTTTTTATTGTTCACTTGAGCAAAATTTAAAATCAGTTGCCTCCATCTGTTAATGGAGCCCTTTATGTAGACGATCTGCAGATCACATGCCAAGGAGGTAACAGGATATTAATTGAAGACAACCTTAAAATTCTAAATAAATTTGTAGCTTGGTGTGGTGTAATAATGGTCAAACTATCTCCCCGTAGAAGAGTTCTTGCATTCATTTCTGTCGGAAAAGAAACTTTTTCCAGGATTCTTGTATTAAAAAAACTCCTATTTCTGTTGTGATTGAAGTTGGTTTTGGGAGAGATTTTCGATCGGAAGCTCACCATCATTCCGAATATATTATATTTGCGATCGAAGTGTTAAAAATTCTTAAATGTTTGAAAGGTTCTTTCAAAAACATGTTGGGGAGCCGATCGAACCTCCCTTCTCCGTATTTATCAGATAATCATTCTCTCCCGGATAGATTATAGATGTATGGTTCTACCCTCTCATCTGTGTTCCGGTGACTGGATAATGTCCATTCTGCTTTCCGCATTTTCTCTGGCACGTTTCGTACGTCTCCAGTTGAAAGTCTGTTATTTGTCACCAATTGCCACTTTACTTGGGACGAAACAAATTGTCTGCCTTATATTATTTCCGAACAATATCTCTTTTGAAGCATCCATTAAACGAAATTTCCTTATCGGTTAGTGTTCGTCGACTTTATATTGCTCGCCCCTCTCACATCCTACCATTTTGTGAGAGTGCTAGATTGATCCCTTATGTTTTGGACCTTAATACTGTTCGTGTAAGAGCTGTTGACTCTTAGTTTTCCACCTTGGGATATTCCACAGTTTTCGTTCTTGAATCCTTTCGTGGGATTCGAAAAATCATTAACTTCTCCTTTGGTTTTCCAACAGCTGTATATTATCGCGATATGTATTCTTTTGTGCGAATTTATATGGATGGCTTGAAATCAGATGGATATGTTGGTTGTGGAGTCGTTCTTAAATCCGACACATTGAGTCACCGTCTTCACAATTCCTGCTTTGTTTTTACTGCTGAGTTAGTGACAATTTTCTGTGTACTTCAGAAAATTTCAACCTTTTAGCGTAAATTATCTATACATATAGCATGAGTACTTTGGAGACATTTTCAAACTACCAAAATCGGATGCATCCTATTGCCCTCAAAATTTTATTCATATTACGGTATTTAAAAAATGAGGACTTCAATATTTTTTGTTGGGTGGTGGGTCATGGGGGCATCTTGGGAAAAGTGTCGGGGGGACATGGCAGCAAAATCTGCAATGACATTTTTAAGCATAGAGCTTCCCTTTAGTGACATTAAAAGGTCCATAAATCATTACATCTATTCTAACTGGCAAACGTCATGGGATTTGAAGATCCAAAATAAATTACATTTTTCCTTCGTCTGCTCATCCTATACGTGAGATGGATGTTAAATTGACTCGTCTTCGTTTAGTACATACGCGTTTCGCCCACAAACACTTAATTTTTGGCGAAAATGCGCCTGTGTGCAACAGCTACCAAGTTCAATTCATCATATTTTAATTGACAGCCCTGTCTTTAATTCTTATCGTACTCAGTTATTTTTTTTACCTCGTCTTCAGCATTACAAGACTTGGTGGGTGAAAAATACCTCCTAAATATTTTTAAATTCTTACGAGCTATTGGTTTTTTATGTGCATTTAGTTGTTTTTATTCTGTTTGTGTTAAGTATTGCTAATTCAGTTCTTCCGAATGTTCTTAAGTTCGAAAATAAGCCCAATCGAAGTAAACCAGTTGTCAGGCATTATATTTTTATCGGATATGAAGATAGACAGTATTAAAATTGAGTAAACCCAAATTGGTTATTGATTTATAAGAAAAATTAAAATTGCAATACTCTCTGATTTTTTTCCCCCCAATATACACTGATGGAAAAAATCCCAACACTAGGAAGGAGCTGTGCTAGATAAGCGAAATTTGGTAGGCGTGTTTAGACATCTGAAATATGACGTCGATTCAAATTTTGAGCTACACGCGTAAGTGTGGCGCTAGTAGCGACACTATGAACATGCAAATGAGGTTTGCTTTAAATAAGCGCTGTAAAGTTCGTGATCGTTATTTACAGTTGAGATTTGACGTAGTGTGTTAATGTTAGTCAAGGATGCCTCAGAGAAGACGAAGAAGCCATTATCAACAACTCACTGAGTTTGAACGAGGTCGTGTTGTAGGGTTACGAGAATGTGGGTTTTCTTTCCACCATATTCCTGAAAGACTTGGCAGGAATGTATCCACTGCGCATGAGTAATGGCGGCAGTGGTCAAAGGAAGGTTCTGCCTCAAGAAGACCAGGTTCCGGGCGACCACGTAGTACTACTGAGAGGAAAGACCGTCGTATTCGGCGTATGGCTGTGGCTAATCGTACTGCGTTTGCAGCTGAAATTCGAGCTGCAGTTGGCACCACAGTGACACAACGAACTGTTACAAATCGGTTACTTCAAGGACAGCTCCGAGCCAGAGTCCCTGTACAGTGCGTTCCACTGACTCCAAACCATTGCCGTTTGCAACGTGAGTGGTGTCAAGCTAGAGCTCATTGGAGGATGGAGTGGAGATCTGTTGTGTTTTCTGATGAAAGCCGGTTCTGCATTGGTCGCAGTGAATAGCCGTTTGTTGGTTAGGAGGCCAGGTGAATGCCTGCTAGTGACCTGTCTGCAGCCTAGACACACAGGGCCAACTCCTGGAGTTACGTTTTGGGGAGCAATTTTGTATGACAGCAGGAGCACTCTCGTGTTTATCCCACGTACCCTGACTGCAAATTTGTACGTCAGTCTAGTGATACAACCTGTTGTGCTGTCATTCATGAACAACATTCAAGGGGGTGTTTTCCAACATGATAACGCTCATCCTCATACCGCTGTTGTAACCGAACATACTCTACAGAGTGTCAACATGTTGCCTTGGCCTGCTAGATCACCAGATCTTTCTCCAATCGAGCACGTATGGGATATCATTGGACGAAAACTCCAGCGTCATCCACAACCAGCATTAACCACCCAAGTGCAACAGGCATGGAACTCAATCCCACAAACTGATATCCGACACCTGTACGACACAATGCATGCACTTTTGCATGCTTGCATTCAAAATTCTGGCGGTTACACCGGTTACTAACGTACCAACGTTTCACATTTGAAATGGCTCTTCTCGCCAATGGCTCTACTTGCGATCTTGAAACTTCTATCAATTAAATATGTTACCTAGACAAATGTATTCCTAAAATTTCATTACTGTACAATAATTTTTTCTTGATGTTGATTTTTTTTCCATCAGTGTATGAATAGAAGTTATTCACAATTATTACAAGCATCTATTGAGCACATGAGTCTATGCTCATGTTTAACTGGCTTCTTCTGCATATTTTATAACTCAATCTTCCTCTGAAACCAATTTTCATTCCATCTATGTAAAAATGCATAACCTCTCGTATAAGCCTTTTACGAGTTCAAAATAAGCGAAATGAGTGCGTTAGAAATCAATGCTGTAGGATCAGTCATTTGAGAATGTCTCTATCTTGGATATTACTAAATTCATACTACTGACCTCCGGCCTACCACAAAGGCAGATGGATTAACCACGTAAAATTGAATAACCGGATCGCTGCAGCATCAACACTGGCGGGAACTGTGATTGTGTCCTAATGGCCATTATCGGTCCCGGTGCAACCCTTCCAGTAGAGAGTACGTTCAGTCATCGATGGAAGGGTATAGACACACACCTATTATTGTATCCACTGGGTTGGGGAGATCCAACCAACATACCTTATACATCTCATTCTCAGTTACGAAGTGCAACCCCGGGGGACTAGGTGTTAATAAACTTGAACCTTAGCCATAACAACTGAAACCTCTTTACAAACATTACTAGAAATGTTGCAACTCCATTGCACTATTTCTCTTGGAATGCACTTGACTTCACAACTCTTACGAAGAAGAGAAGGCGAAGGGATATGATGAAGAGATCTTATTTTTATACAATTAGGTCATTTATCCGATGTAAAAAGACGCTTTCTCGTAGTTCGGTGTTATGTAGTGCTGCTTGTGTTCTGTTTGTCTCTGTGCTGTGTGCTAAAAAAATTAGGATCATTTCTTACAACATTAAAAAATCTGTTTCTTATAGCCTGGCATAAGATATTTGCAGAACCTTAGATTGCAGTTGTAGGAAAAATTTTGTTGTACAGTTCCAAAAGTAGCGAAGAAAGTCTCATTATCTTCATGGTTTGATTTTAAAAGAGATGTGTGTTCAAGTAATCCTAACAGAGCTTTTAATTTTTCCAAGTCAGTGTAATCCTAAGAGAGTTTTTAATTTTTCCAAGTCATTGTGCTATTTCACTTCGCTATCTTCATTAAGATCCTGTAGCTTTTTTCTATAATATAGCTTTGCCCGCTGTTCATGATACTTGCTTTTAAGGAGTTACTTTTGATGGGAAACTCACTTTCCTATCGCATGTCCTTCATTTGCGGAAAAGGTCTGAAAACGAGCTCAATATTCTCAGTCTTTTTAACACATCTTCTTTAGCGGATTGTATTTCATTGCTTCACATTTATAATATTAAACACCAATATTGTCATGCGTTGACTATTGCAGGAAAATTAATGGTTATACACTAGTATTTAGTTAAAAATTCAATACATTACACACTCTGCACTACGGATTTGTTCTGAAAAATTTTGGATTTCTTCTGTGCAAAGTTTATATGCAATTTGCCATCAATTATCTCTGCACTTATGGCGGAGAAAGCTGTCTATTCGATACTACTTCCGCATTTTATCACTTCCGAATCATCGAATTCAAAATATCATTGTCTACCAGTCTTTGTAGACTTCATAACGTTTATCCACATAATATCCTTCCCTTTCATGAGAGGATAAAAACTGATATTCCAACTCTAAAACTCGAGAATATTAAAGTGTGTTCAATTAATCTTTTTTCTATTTTAGGATTATTCTAACTTCTATATTTCAATGAATTTTTAAATTTTGATAAAACTATTTCTTTTTCAGTTTCCCAATGATTATTAATCATCAACATCGATTTTAGGCTTATATTAGTATTTACATTGATGAATGAAAATCGGTACAAACTGTTGGATATGGTGTCGTTTTTCCAGTAGTAGCATACAAATATTGCCTGAACTTTCCATGCTGCGTTTTGACACCTGAATTATTTGCAATTTTGTTAGGGCGTTGAAAAATTTCTCTCTGAAGAGCGTCTTTATTGCATTTATTCAGATTGCATGAGATCCTTGGAAAAATTGTGTTATTGAAGAAATTTCAAACATAATGTTGCAATCGATATTCCTTGTAGCATAAAAACATTTCAGACTACAGAGATTTAGCACCTACTTTGCTGTATCCCTTCTCGTGCAAGTAGAGCAAACTGATTCGGCTGCAGTTTCGAAAATAGCCCCTTCACCATTGTTGGCCGAAAAATTAAACCTAAATAAATATTTTTCAATTTTTAATAGTTATTGGCTTTTTTACTTGCATAAAACATTTTTTTTTATTCTGTATGTATTGAAAATTCCTTTTTAAGTTTTTGTTCTTTCGTGAAATTTAATATAATTCTGTAATGACGGTGTCAAATTTCGATATGAAAATATTTTTTATTTGTATCGTCATACTTATGATTGAATTCTAAACATCTGTTTTAATAATTGAATAAATGAGTATTTTTAAAAATCTTTTAAATTTTTACCATTTAATTGGGGGTGTGGTGTTAGGGATATTTATATAGAGGCTCGGAATTCTAAAATATTTAGAATCAGCCGTTTGACATTAGAGAAGCTGCAATGGAATTATGACAACTAAAAATCTTTAACGATTTTGTCAAACAAATGAAAGGTTTAAATCAAACACAATTTATTAAGAGAAAAATCGAAAAACATGAACCTATGATGAACATCTTGTTAATATGTGGACGGTCATTATAATACCCAAGATCAACTTTTAACCTTAGTCTTGTGAACAGAATCAATATTACAAACATAATGACATGTATTTATTCCATGTCTAAAATCTTATATTTATATATTAGCTACGGTTATCTGGTTAACTAAATGTTAGATATGATACTGATTAAATAATCACATTTGAAGTGAAGTTATTTACTTAAACTAAAGAAGCACAATAGCAGGTTCAAAATGATTTACATAATTTTAGAATAAAGCATTAGAGTCTTGAACTTAACATTATGAAATAACCTTAATGCCGAAATTTCCTAGCATGGAAAATAGCCATATATGGCTCTTGAGCCAATAAACCACACAAAACACATGAAATTAACACTGGTAATAAAAAGTTTGCATATCAACTTGACTACATATTGGTACACTCGGTTTGCTCACACACATCACTTACAGTTTTAAATCTTTTAACTCAATTCCCTTGTTGTATTTAGTTGCAACAACACCAGACATAATATCAAAAATAAATACTTGTAATGACCAAATCAAAACATGAAAAGGAAGGTCTGCATCTTGCAGAGAATAGAACTACAGCTTTTACACTACAGCCTTGTGTTTTTTTTATAAAAAGCACAAATATCCAATCACAATTTGTCTGCAAATATAACGTACTTCCGGTTACTAAGTATTTTTAACTAATAATTTTTCTCTCTTGAGATCGACCTATGCTTGATTTGAATAAGCAACAGTCCTAAATTTAATTCTCAATGAATGCTGTTTTCTAATTCGTTAACACTGGAGATACTTGACTACTTGGTGAGAGAAAATTCTCACAGAAATATATTTGACCCTAAGAACTATAAATTGTATACATTTTATATAAAAACCATTACGTTTTAAATATATATATTGTTAAAAAAATACAAGCGTAAAAAACGTTTTCCCTATTTTAACTTTGAGAAATTCTTTAAAATATATTTAAAAAAAACAATATCTGAATATATACATACCACTATATTGGCGCAACATGATCAGTTTTGTTGTTTTTCTCAAAAAAAAGCAACAGATTATAAAAAAAAGACATCTGCTTAAAATCAAATTCTTTACTTAAAAAAAACAAAAAAATTTGCATTTTGCATACTGCACAGCAATGTCTTATACATATACTATTTTCTCACATAGATATCTCTTATTAAATTATCAATTGTCTGTATGTCCTCATGGTGACTGTACAATAACAGTTTATATTATCCTTATTGAATACCCATATTTTGTTGCTGTTTGTTTTACTTCAAAACAACAGCAGTGAATTCGCAATTTTTGCTTCGCAGAGATCCACATGAGAACATTTTTGTCTTTTAAAAATCTACGGGGTTTTATTCTTTAATTTGAACTCGTTATTCTGGCCTCGTTAAGATTTTTTTACTTATCTATTTATCAATTTTTTTTTTACTAGCATAGACACTGTTTTTGTTGAATAAGAGAAAATCTTGTTTGGAGCAGTATGACCTTTATATTGGTTCTTGTGTCACAAAACTACAAACCAACCAACCATGCTAATTATAATAACCAGATACTTTTCCTTGTGCGTGGTTGAAAGCTATGCTGTACATGCCAAAATAACTATTTAAAAATTTAATATCGTGTATTTTTTATCCCTTACGCATTGCTGTTTAACATTTGTTTTAATGTTGCATCATTGTACTTACGCTTAAGAATCATGGTGTATGCAGGATTTTACACTTTTAATCGGATATGTGGTGCAGTTTAGCAAGATATAACTCTTTTGCTTGTAAAATTCAAATTCGAGTTTAATTATTCTGTTACCTTTGGTATTCTTTTGTGATTGTTGGTTGCTTGGTTGTTTTGGGTTTTCTGGCACAAGGGTCATCTTTAACCAAGCTGCGCCATCCATATGGTTACAAAGTGGTTAAATGATAATTAAAGTTTAAATAAATTCATAAAATCAGAATATAGTAGCTAAAAAAACACTGGAAACAGTAGCACATTATGTATTTAAAATGAAAAATTTTAGAAGTTAAAGCACTTGAAGAATTTAAATGTAAGATAAAAAATTAATAGCATATAAAAATTAAAAAAATATTTGTTTGGTGGTTCTCTCCCATTAAATCAGCGAGAGTTAAGGATGATGTGTGAAAAAACTGGTTACGATGAATATTAAAAGCTGAGCACTCTATCAAAATGGGATGAACTGTAGAATTTGTGCGACATGTGGGACATATAGGCGCTCTGTCATCAAATAGTAGGTGTTTGTGAGTAAGCCGAGTGTGCCCTATACGAAGACGTGGTAATATAACATCATCCCTACGCACTGGTAAGACTGGCCATAAGTTCGTAAAAGGCTTAATTGAATGCAATTTATTGTTCCTGCGTAACTCCTATGTTTCTTGCCACAGAGAAAATATTCGGCACACACCGGATTTCTTTGCATCACAATATGGTATCCTGCTATTCGAGAAGCAAGTGGCAGTTTTTGCAGCTTGGTCTACCTGCTCATTGCCACGGATCCCTACGTGACTGGGGAGCCAGGAAAATAAAATATGGTATCCCCTACATTTAAGAGTTTGTAAACGTTCTAAAAATTCAACAGAAACTGGATGCATATCATAATTGAAATGGGCAAGAGTTTCCAGCGAACTCATACTATCAGTATATATACAAAATATTATCTTATTTGAAAATGGAATATTATGAGCGATTGCCACCAACTCGACTGTCAAGACTGAAAAAGATGCATGCATACTGTCATTGCTTACCTCGGCATCAGATACAATACCACGTCCAACATGTCCATCGGTTTTTGCACCATCAGTAAAAACAGGCGTATAAAGGAATATTGACATCGATGAACACGAAACAGTTGATGGAAAATGGCTGGAGTAGTTTCATCTTTCACAAACCCAGAGAAAGGATTCAAAAAAGGAAAACGTTGGAATATCCGATGGTGGGAAGACAATAAAATCAGCAGGTTCAACAGCAAGGTTCAAGTCCCGAAATTTCAGTTAATTTTTTAGCTCTCTCACAGAAGGGAAGGACGTGAGATTGACGAGCATTATAAATCCGTTGCAGAGTTTCTGGAATTGTCATGTGAGCGATGGGATGATGGGAGGGAAATTGCTCTCGGAAATAATATTGCATAGAAAGTTTTTACGATACAAGTTCAGAGGTAATTGGTGGTATATGACATAAAGGCTTTCTACAGGTGATGTACGGAAAGCACCTGAGCGTATCCGTAGAAAGGAATGATGCACGGTATCCAATCGTCGTAAAGTAGTAACATTGGCAGCGCCATATACCTGACATCCATAGTCAATCCGTGACAAGATAACGGCTTGATATATATGTAGTAGCAATGATCGGTCTGCTCTCTAAGATATGCGGGAGAGTACTTT
>JAPMOQ010039051.1:26082-81418 GCA_026543055.1 Argiope trifasciata
AGTAGCAATGATCGGTCTGCTCTCTAAGATATGCGGGAGAGTACTTTGAGGATATTAAGAGATTTTTCACATCTCTACCAAAACTCTAGTATATGTGGTAGAAATGTGAGTTTACGATTAAATAGCACTCCTAAAAAATGCATCTCTTTAACGGATTGTTCTGTATAAAGATTGAAGGCTCAGGATGAATATCCCGCTTTCTACAAAAATGAACACATCTACTCTTTTCAGCAGAGAGAGTATGTCCATTCTCGTCACACCAAGCTACTAATTTTGTTACAGAAGTTTGAAGCTGCCTCTCTATCAAGTGCATATTAGAGCCCAGATGCAATATCTGCAAATCATCAACATACAAATTTCTTTGTACTGATGGTGGCAAATGGTTAAGGATGTCACTGAAATGAATGATAAAAAGTGTAACACTGAGAACGCTCCCTTGCGACACTCCCTCGGCTTGAGTAAAAGGATCTGAAATTAAATTTCCCATGCGTACTCGAAAAATTCGAGAAGTTAAAAAAAATTCGAATAAAAACAGAGTGATTTCCACTGAAATCTAAACTAAAAAGTTTCCGAAGGATTACATAACGTGATGTAGGGTCGTATTCCTTCTCTATGTCGATAAAAATGGATACGAGATGGTTTCTATGCACAAAAGCATTACGAATTTGGGTATCCTAATGGACAATATTGCCAACTGCTGAACGACCCCTTCGGAAGCCACTTTGCATTTGTGGAATGCATGCCCGTTTCTCCAATTCAAAGATGAGACGGGCATTGACCATACGCTCTAGTGTTTTGCAAAGAACACTTGTTAAGGCTATAGGTCTGTAGTGCTTAGGGTTTGCAGAGTCTTTCCGTGGTTTTAAAATGGGAATCACGAGAGCTTCTTGCCACTGATACGGGAAACTTTGCTCATTCCATATTCTGTTGAAAAGATGGAGATTAAAGAGTGATACCTCATTCCGATGGCGCAGCATAATATTTGTGATACCATCTGGACCAGAACTGGTAGCATGGGCTAAGTATATAGCTTTTTTCAGTTCAGACATCTTGAACTCACAATTGTAAGGAAGAATACTACATGTTTGAAAATTCAAAATCCGTTGTTCTGAGCAAATCTTGGTCGCCATAAATTTTGAATTATAGGAAGTACTTGACGAGACTTTCTCAAATGTTTGCCCTAAAATTTTGGTGATGTCTGATGGAGAAGAATATATTATACTTCCAGATTTAAGAATTGGTAAAGGACACTCCTAATAAATTCCATTTGCAGTCTTTATTTTCATCTAAAGTTGTTTACTTGCAGTGCGAGGTGTAATCGATTAGATGTATTTTACCCATGATTCCCTCTCCATATGTCGACGAACACAAAGAGCTATGACTTTGTCTTTTTTGAAAGTAACAAGATTTTCTGTGGTAGGGTACCTTCTAAATTTGTTCTATAATTTTTTCTGTTGTTTATTACTAGCACGGCAGGCAACATTCCACCATGGTCTTCGAAATTTTCGTAGATATGGTGAACTTTTAGGAATAATACTATTAGCAGCTGTCATTAAGCAATCAAGAACATTTTGTACTGCTTCAGATATGTTTGTAGCATTAACCATATTTCAGTGATTTCTGCCATTTGTGTGAAAGCAATCCAAGCTGCTCGTTCAAATAGAAAACGCTGTGGGGACTGTATGTCATGACCTCTATGAGCGTGGGAGATTATTAATGGAAAATTATCACTGTTATGGTGATCATCGCCGACTGTCAAATTTAAAAGTGGCAAAAGTTCTGGGGAACAGATGGCCAGATCAATACAGTGAAATGTGCGTGTGGGCCCATGGAAGTATGTTTTCTCCTCGTCATTGAGTAGACAGAGGCAATGATCAGATATAAATTGCTCTATTTGTCTCCCAAGAGTATTCGTATTTCCCGAACCCCATAAGATACTATGTGCATTGAAATCAACCATTATCAAAAAAGGCGTTGGTCGCTGGCTCACCAAGTTGTTAAATTCTGATAGATTAACCACGAGGAGACAAATAGATACAACAGACTGTGATCAACGATCGAGTGTGAATCTTCACAGCCACGGTCTGTAGGGAAGTATGTAAAATAAGAGGGTTGCTCGGATAAAGGTTTTGATGTTAAGATACAGACTCCACCAGAATTATTCATTCCGTTGTCTGTATCTTTCCGAACACAGTTGTAGCCCCGAAGTTTAAATGGGGTATTTGACTTCAGCAAAGTCTCTCGAATTCCAAAACAAACTGGATGAAATGTGTTAGAAATGTTCTTTATACCTTGCAATTTGGAGCGGATGCCACGACAGTTCCAAGAAATGAACTTACCTATTAGGTGATTTTTGTAGCATCAGAAATAGTTGTTACATTATTTTGAGTTGGAGAATTATCACAACTCATTCTCAGATCTTTATCCTCCTCAGATGGATGCAGAAAAATGAGGTTTGGGGATTTTGAAGTGACGCCGAAAATAGACGTTAAGTCTTTATGGACTTCACCTCGTGACGCTAAACCCAAAGAACAGAATTATGAACCAGAGATTTTTTTTTTAATTTCGAGGGTAGAGCTTTTGGGGAAAGACCGCTCTTTGAGAGCTTCAGAGCAAGAGATTTTCGTGACTTTAATTTCAAAGTGGCTTTTTGAAATTTAGGGTTTTCTAGAACGGTATTTCTAGATTGTTCAGAATCAGAGTTGGAAGAGTTTTCAGGTAATTGATTCCTGCCAATGTTTTTATCAATTTTTACTTGTGTCGCAGAGGCATAACTAATACCAGGTACCGGTGTCTGTGCTGTGAATCTGCATCTGGCCTCAGGATATAATATATTTTCTTTAAACTTCACAGTTACAATTTGCTTTTCAATTTGCCAGCGTGGGTATGAGCGGGAATAAGAAGTATAATTACCGAAACAGTTCACACACTTCTCTTGGGCCTCGCATTTTTCATTTTCATGCCCTTTCTCTGCACAGAGCGCGCATGTGAGTGTCCCGCGGTAGGCAGTTTTAGCGTGATCAAACCTCTGACATTAGAAGCATCGTAGCAAATTTGGGATATATGGTCTCACCGGTAATCTCATGTAACCATCTCTGATGTATTCGGGTAATTTAGGCTTGTGGAATGTGAGAATTAGATGCTTCGTTGGAAGGAGTTTTCCGTCTCGACGTATATAAATACTTCGTAAATTTGTTATTCCCTCAAAAGCTAACTACTATGTGAATTTTTCCATCGTTTCATTAAAAAGTTCTCCATAAGTTATGATTCCTTTGCAATTATTCATAGAAGAATGAGCGCTAATCGACACTGGAATAGTGGCCATATTTTTCAACTTAAGTATTTGCAGCGATTGTTTACAAGTTTTAATTTCAACAAGAGCGTACTTGAGCGTAATTTTCTTATAGATTGAACCTCACCTAGAGACCCAGTAATTGCCTTTTCGACGAGAAATGGTGAAACAGTATGAACAGGTTCTTTAAGATCAGAAATGCGATGTACAATGAAAAAGGTATCAAAATGATTTTCAGTAATTTTCTTTGGTTTCGATTGTTGCTCACTGAAGGGATCCTTTTTGCAATGACCCATGCAAGGAGAACAAAATGTTCGGAACCCGGTGGAACTACTCACCACGGAGCCCAAAAAGGAAAGGCAGTAACTGGCTCTGGAAAGTACCAGCCTCTGCACTTATCTAATGCTGACCAGAATCTATACGCTCAGGGCCACCTCCAGGAACGTTGACCACTTTTAACGCCAAGCCCCAGAGAATGACCCTTTCGCTTGATCTCTAGCAAACTAACCAGATGATTAGATTACCAGCCAAATTGATGCACAGGGAACCAACAGTACATCACCCGTCTAATGGGTCGCCACGCATGGCAAACACGTGGAGGTATCTGCTGTCCATGAGAAGCAGGAAGCAAACAGAGCTGAGACAGCTTCTCATGGAGAGCTCCCTCGACTACCCTCGAGGGAAAGAAGAAAAAAAGGAGACAGCAGGAGGCGTAGATAAATGTAAACCTAAAGGGAGTAAAGATCCCTCGGTGCCTCGAGATTGGGACACCCGTACTCGCCTATAGTAGGTGAGGCCCTGATGGGTTCCTTTTGCGAAGAAAAGGCCTTAGTATATCATATGTTACTCGCTGATATATTATTTTGATTTTACTATCAAGCACATTTTAATTGAATATCCTTCTTCAAACCAGTATAATTTGCATTTCTTTCCTTCACTATAACTATTTTTACTGGATTTGGAGGGCGAGAAATTTCATTCAAATATTTTTAATTATTTAAAGACTTTTAGGTATTTTGTATGTATTGAATACCTTTTTTATATTTTTCATTGGTTTTACTTTTTACTTTATATCAGCTCATGCTATACATAATTATATTAACTAATTCATTGTATATCCTAATATTTGTTTCTGTTTACCCAATGCTTGGAACTTAATCTTTTTTTTTCATTTCAACTGATTTTACATGCTGTTATTTAATAACTTGTTTGGTAAATAGATTTAAAACTTTCTTATCGCTTGTATGGAAAAGTATGATCAAGAATGGTCCTTGCGACAAAAAAAAAAAATCCAAACCAAACAACCAACCAACCAACCTAATATATTAATCGTAAAAAAACTTAAAAAAAAGATTTTAAAATTTTATTATTTTTGATTACACAAATGCCCTAAATATTTCATAAACGTAATTTAAAAACAATATTTTTGTTAAAAATCTTTTTACCTTGCTATAGTTCAAAACATACCCATGGCGCACAAACCCTGGTCCCGAACTGTTCTAACTCCATAAAACCCTATTTATCTAAATGTTAAACATATCCCATTTCTCTTTGTATGCGAAAACGAAATCAGTGGACAAAGGTGTGTTTGTATATATTATAAGCTGTCTTTAAACATTAATGGGAAATCATTAGTTTAAATGAAAATGTATTCAACGTTTAGAATAAAAAAGTCTAACATATAAATATGCTATTGTAACAGAAGCATTTAATCAGTATAACAGGATAATATTTAAAACATTTTCGAGAGCCTTCCTCTTTCACGGTGTTTTTGGTGTAACAAAGTCCTCCTCTTCTGCGTCTTCATCTTCGTCGTCCATATCTTCGCCTATACCTTCGGTCGTAGTGTCGTCAATATCGCTACCGTCATCTTCAGTTTCACCTCCACCAGTTTCATCGCAAGATATTCCATTCATGAAGTCATTAATTTCCTGCGTGCACTCTTCTGATGGTTTAGTGGATAATGAACATCTGATGGATGAGATGCCTTCCGATTTGCACTTCTATGAAAAAAAAATGTATAAGGAATATTAATGGAATAATAATAACAGCATTAAAAAATAATGTTTTCATGTCATAAAAAATAAACGCCATTGAATAAGTAAAAATTTACAGGCAAATTTTTTTTATCGCTGGCAGTTGTATTTTTTAAAATGGAATTATGCTGCTTATGGAGTTGGATGCAGTCTATAGAATACCCAATAGAGAATAATTTCATTATGTTGTGAAGCTAGTGCAGTGGGTTAAGTTCGCCCCACTAGGGGAAAACGGCGCTTTATACCAGAAAAACAGCAAAGTAGGAAGAACGTAATCGAAGCATACATAATGATCAGCCAAATGAATCTCTGAATCTGTTCCCAATATAAATGGGCTCCTAATATAAAAATTCTTGCATTTTCCCTAATTCTGTCCATCGACCAGTCTCCAATGTAATCAAATGGTAGTTACGTTTATTACCAAAATTAAAGTCGTCTTCTGGATTTAGTACAGTCAGTTAAAAAAATATTGGGACACCCCACAAGTTCACATATTATCATATACATATAAAATCATTAAATATACATATAAAACCAAATCAAAGAAATATTATTTTGAATACAAATAAATCATAATAATTCAAACAAAACCATCATTATGCTATGATTAAAAATAAAAGAAATTAACTAAAAACATACGCTCACAAGAATATTGGGCAACTTCTCAATAAATTAAGATGTAATGTTAATTCGTCTACGAATTGGACACACAAGATATACACATAGATGTTTGCTGTTTGATAAACGGGACTCTGATTGTACGATCTGTGGAGTGGTCAATTCTACTGTCTATATTTATAAATCAATGTCCTAATTTTACTTCTGATCCTTTAAATCCCTCTCATTCACCTGTTTAAAATCTACAGGACCTATTAGGGGAGAAACCACTATCAAAACTTTTTAATTTGTTTGTCATTTAAGCCATTGATTTTTTTTCGTAGCATTTAAAATTTGAGTTTTTTTTTTAAATCCTAATTCCAAAGTGTTAGAAATCATAGATTTTTACTTTTGAAGTTATACAGTGTATCGTTGTTTCATTTACATTTTTTTTTGTAATAGAGCTGTTTAAAAACCATTGTGAATGGCGCAGCTTGCCTTAAATTGGACTTTGTACCAAACCATTCTGTTCCAAGACGTTAGCTTGTTATTTATGTCTGACGCAGTATAGCCTATCCTGGCTCTTGTGGCATTAAAACAGACAACAACCAAGACGTTAGCTTGTTTTCAAATAAAATTGAAAAAAAAAAGAAATCATATCAAAATTTTTTATTAACAAAAACATTTATACTTTATGTATATTTGGTGTTGTTTCTGATTATGGGAATTCCCTTTGTCTCATTATGCTCACTTAGATATAATTTTAGTTAAAAACGTTGAGTACGTCGTTAAATTGACTAGATTCCGTAATATTCAACTCAGACATTTTTCATGCGGCGAAAGAGCTTCGACTCGTCCTAAATGCCTGGTGCTTTTAAACATTTTTCATATTTTAATTCAATGCTCTTATTTTATATTTCATCGGTTACAATTTTTTGAATGCTCATCGCTGGAAATGCGAAAGCTAGAGGTAAGCTCTCCATTAAAACATTTTTAAAAGCTATTGGTATTACCATTTTATATGTTACTAGCTGGCATCCAGCGTGCTGCTTCAGAAGAAATAATTTTTGAAATATAGTTAAATTAAAATTTAAAATAATTGTCTTGTTTAATTTGGAATGATGGGAAGAAACGATATCCATTTTCGTATTGGAAATAATACATTAATTGAAATTGAAATATATATAAATAAGTGTAAATAATATTTATTTTTTCTTTCTTTTACTTAATTATTTAAGGGCTTTAGGGTAGGCAATATTTTTTTTCGTTTTCAGAAGAAAAGAATAAATTTCTTGACTGCCCAACTCGTAAGCATCCAACATACAATTGGCTGTGTGAAAAACATGGATTTTTTTGGTTCAATCCACATGCATGAAAGGATTGACCTTTGCTGGTTATTGATGGTCATTGTGAATTCAAAGAGAATTGAGAACTGCAGTCGTTTTAAATATTGGTGGGAGTAATGGGAATGCGTTTAGTGAGTATATCTTTTACAAATGACGTTCCTTTAAGGATAATTGTTACGATTCTTGCCTCATATTAATCTTTTGATTCTGATACTTGTGATCAGGTTGCATGCAAATGTTGTCCTTGCCTCTTGTTGATTTTGAAACTCTAAAACACATGAATTTTTAAACGATCTACTTTATCACTTTGTTTTCGTCCTCGTTAGTTTAAGAAGCTCAAATTGACTTATTGCTAGATGCTGCGCTGTTAAATCTATTTAGAGACGAACGTTTGGGAACATAATTTTAGTCAAAGCAATCGACACGATATACATTTGAATAATTGAAATATTGTTTGTAGATTTACTTAATAAATAGCAAAGTTAATGTTTAATTTTTAAAATTTCTTTACCTTGATCGGCATCGATAATAATAATTTTATTTTGTATGTGTGAGATAAACTCTGAATAATAGGTGCGTCTGCAGTGAGCAAGCTGAATGATAGCCTTCTGTGGGGAAGACTATTTATTAATAAGAAAAAAAATCGAGCTTGCACAAAGTATTTTTAATTTCATTTCATTCACATTGACTGTCATCAATCATAATAATTTTATTTTGTTTGATACATGTGCAATTAATTCCAAATGGATGTACCGCTTCACTTCTGTCAATCATCATTATTAAAATACAGCCTTTGAAAAAATGCAAGCAATAGGTCTTGCCAAGTTTCATCACAATTGGTTGGACAGTGTGGTAGCACATAGGATACGAAAAAACAAAAATTCATTTTTATATTATAGATATAATAACTTACTATGTTTTTAACCTTCATGCAGGCACAAGCAATGAGTTTATAAAGTTGCATAAAAATCAGTTAAATAGCACGGCAGTGCATAAGGTACGAACAAACAAAAATTCATTTTTATATAATAGATTTGTTTTCTCTTAGAATTGTAATGTCTTGTGTTCTTTCAGAATTGTAAGGGAAGAAACTGGTTTCTGTATCCTTTCTGATTCGTTTAATATTTGTTCAAAATTCTCAAGACTAGTGTTAGAAAATGTGGTTATTTTTGAAAATATTTTTGGTTATTTGATATATTTTCTTTTAAAATTGATTAAAAACAGGAAATATATTTATGCCATAAGATAGTTGTTATAGTTGAATTGATATTTTTTTAAAAATTACCATGATGAAAATTTTCTTGTTCTCTGATATTTCCGCAAGACACCACAAAAAATGCTAAAATTTTACTAAATGTTTAATTGAAATTTCAAACTTATAAGAATGGCTCCTCTAAAACTTTCTCGCATACCCTTCAATGAAACTATTACCTCAGAGAACGACTTACATAGAACTCATGTACAATAGCTGCTATATTTTAATCTCTAGCATGGATTTAGCATCGTTACTGAAGCTGTTGTATCCTTGGTGAATTAATTCTTGGTTAATAAATGTGCTAAATAGTATTCAAAAATATTTTAATAGATTACATAATTTTACTATGCCTATAACCATCCAGTAATTGCAAGTGATAGGTATTCAAAGTTTTATCGCAATCGGATGAGCGGCATGGCAACGCATAAAAGACATACAAACATTTTCATTTATATAGATTTTAACCATGATGTAATTTGAACATCTTATTTTTCTTTAAAATGTAGAATGTTGACATTTTAATCATATTTTAATCATATTTAATCATTTTAATCATATTTTGATATATATTCAATTTTTATATACATAATATTTTTTTATTTACATTTAAGCCTCATACATCTAGAGAAGTGCAGTCAGATTTAGCACTATTAAAATCCACAGATCCAAACCAGTCCATGGTGCCTAAGTTCATCTGGCTCTCGTGAGTTTTACATATTCATCGACAACATAAGCTTTTTGCAACAATTACAAAATTTTGATTATTCTTGTCACCCGACTGTTGCACAAATCATGGAACAATTATCAAAACTAGTGAACACGGATTTTAACTGTTTTCTACTGAGTACCGAGTCATGCTGGAATCTGTGGCAATGAGCTTGCAGATCTAGGTATACATATAAACATTTGCCATTTGGTGAACAGAACCACATTATTTGAACTGTGTAGTGGTTAATTATACTGATCATAATGTTATTCAATGCCCTAATATTACTCCTGATCGTTTAACTCGTGTCATTCGTGTATTTTGAATTTAATTGACTTGGTGGTTGAAAAACCTCAATCGGAACTTTTTGACTTCTTAAAAGCAATTAGTTTTCTTCATAATGTTTAAAATTGGAGGGTTTTTTAAACTTTGTTCCAGAGCTTTATAAATTGAAGATCTTCTTAACTTTTGATGGCTCACAATCTATTCTTATTTTATTTGTATTTTTTAAATATCAGAAATTTTTAAAAATCCCGTTGAATGGCGTGGATTCTCATAAATTGAGCTTTGTGCTAATAAAACATACCACGGTACGTAAGCTTAAATATTTTTGTTTCAAACTACCGAAGTAGTAAATCATAATAACGAGCATTCACATTTTCGGTAAATTTCATAAGTAAATTTTATCATAAATTAATAGAAAATGTGCTCGAAAATTCATAGAAATGTTTAACTAAATGGAGCAATAATTAAAATCGAGTGTCTTATTTATAACACAGCTAACGCCCGAAACTGAATAAATTCGCTACTTTTTAAGCAAATTACACCTCTATTAGGACATAAGGTTAATATTGTATCGAAAGATGGTTTACGGAGGAATAATTGTTAGTATCTTAAAAATGAATGATGACCATATCCTTCCTAAAGTTAGTCGAACTTAAATGTATTTTTAAAATTCATTTTATTAAATATAGTTCAAATATTATAGAAATAAATGGAATAGTTTTAATGCATCTATAAGAATACAATAGAAATATGTACTCACTTCTTGCTCTTCCTCTGCTCCTACTTTACATTTTTCAGGCCATATTTCGCGAGATCTTTTAAGCTCTGTTCAAAAGAATAAAACTGATTAATATTATTTATCATTAGCTTTAATTTAATAAATTAAATCAAGCAGTAATTATAGATTCAATTAATAGTTTTAATAGAATAACAAAATATTTTTTTCTTTTGATTTGAACATAAAAATTTGTATGTCATCGAATGTAGACGATTAATTTTTTTAAAAAACGGATTACTTTTTGCTATGTATAAATTGTGAAATTTTAAAATTGAGTTTATTAAAAATTGTTGTAATTATAACTCAAAGTTCTGCTGCTTGTGATATTCCCACATCAAAAATAATTCTGGAGAATATTTTCCCCTGAGATGAGAATTGAAATTCGGCGAGTCCAGATGTTTTCATATGTTGTTATGTATTAAACCATTGTTTCGAATTTTCCTGAGTCATTGTTTTAAATTTTAGGAAACTAAAATCCTCTTTTATCCTTATATTTTATTATGTGAGAATTGATACTGCTTTTATTAGGAGGACTTGAAGCTCGAAATCGCGTAGGTGATGAATAAACCATAAATGGAGCGTCCTAAGCTGTCTACCAAAGAATTAAAAAAAAAAAGGGAAAGAAAGAACAGAGATTGGAAGCTAAGGAAAGAATAGGATTAGAACAACTAAAACGATAAAATCTTCAGCTAACAAAATGAATGATGGAAATTTAAAATTAGCAGCTGATTGAATTAAACATGAACGTGAGATAGCATTGCAACAGGTAAGAAGTATGCATATGCAACGTATGCAACGAATTGCAGATTCTCAATCTCAACACTCAACTTCAAACACAGAACATGACCATTCAGATTCTGAGCCATAACCGTCATAGTTCAACTCAAAACGTCTCCGTTTCAACTATTCTGAATTTCAAATATCTCTTTTTAGCTTCAAGTAATTCATCTCAGAAAAAAAATGCTCTCTCAGGATAACTTGAAATTTGCGATAACAGATTTCAGTTTTTTAAATCTTTATTCTCTGTTTTCGTATATTAGTTAATGGTTGCTTTTTAAATCTTTTACCATTTTATTAACGCAGTATAGCCAAATATGACTCTTATGCCAGAAACCAAAATCAGCAATCGATGAGTCCAGATTTTGATAATTTTAAAGTCTTAATTGTATTATGAAGGAAATTGTATTTTTTAATGAAGAGAAATTTTAGAAAAATATGTATCATTTATTTCAAAAAATAAGAATTTACTTTTGAAGCAAAATAATTTTAATTACAAAAATAGTGTAGAAAAAATATAATTTTTTGGGGTTCTTGATACATAAACTCCTTGTGTGTCAATCTGTATACCACAAGACTTACAAATTTGTTTACTACTGATAGTAGAATAAATTTCGAATATGTGGACATAAGCACAAATGCAAAGAAAAAGGGAGGTAGCAAGTAAATAGACAAATACAAACAAAAAAGCAGCAAAATTGCTCACATGCTAACAGAAAAATTCAGTACATGATATAAAACAATTGAAGAAGCATGCTCAAATAAACCAAATATTCAAGATACAGATACCAAAGTACATATGCAAATATATGTAGGTAAATATATTTAAAATATAGAATTGAATAGAAATTAGAATCCACAAAAGCTTTATAGAAACAAAAAAATTATTAGCATGTTTATATGGGCTATTAAATAAATGTTTATAAAACTTTAGATACAACTTACCGTGGTTGCAAAAGGCTTTCAGAAGTTGAAAACATAGAAAAAATGTTGAGCTATAAATTTTTTTTTCGAAACTTTTGCTTTCAATTATTTTTTAGAGCATTTGTCAAATTTTTGATGGATATTCTTAAATATAAATTATTTTTCTTCTGCTTTAAAAGTTGGTCGAAGTAGAATCAAATATTTGCGATATGCATATATGCTTTTACTATTTAGAAATTAGAGTTCATTATTGGGCTAAAAAAAGGTACAAATCAGAAATCTGAAGAAAGGTGAGCATTGGAATACCTCTAAGTTTCGCTTTTGCATCTATTCCTTTCTAAAAATTACCATTACATTCCAAAATAACCCTTATGTTGCTTTAAAAAATGCTTAAGCTAAACCAAACTGTTCATATTTCGCATAGGATCATTTACTTCCAACTTTTGAAGTTCACAAATTTCTAGGTTAAAAATAATATCTATAGTCGAATCAATTTTTAAAATGTATAAATATGCTTTAAAAAGTGAAAAATAGATGAAGAATACATTCCACAATCTTTTTTTCTAATACCTTGACTGCATGGCGGCAATCGCTAACCAACTGGTCTCATATAATAACATTGCAAGAAATTTAGCATGGACTTCAACGTGTTAACTGTGTTAGCATCTTTAAAGTTCTTATGCTTTGTTGTAAAAATTTCAGATTTTCATTAATTTAATCTTTGTCCGACTTAGGAAATTTGCGAACTTTTGCATGAACTAATCACTTCTACTTGGTGGTAACCCAGATCAAGCCAGGGTTAAATTGTTCTTTTTTAATTAAAACTTTATATTTGTTGGCTAATATGATCCGCAGCTTGTAAAACTTCGTAGTTTGGAAAGGCTGTAATGAAATTAAGGCTCAATTCAAGTCTAGACTTAAGACTGAAGCCGTGGAATGTACTTTTATCTACGAATTCTTAAAAAAATTTAATTGTTAACACTATGCGAACAATTTGAAAATTATTTTAACTTTTTAAAATCAATTTCCGTTTTAGACAAGTTTTACCTGTTTCTTTTCGTTTCATATTATGATAGACAATCGAATCGGCTTAAAACTTTAAGATAATTATAATTCTAGTCAATACTTTATTAATAAATAACTGATAAGCAATTAATAAAATAATGTTCTCAAGCAAATAAAATTAAATATGTTTAAAATCACAATGAATAGAAATCTTACCTTTTCTTTTCATCGAATATTCCACATTGAAATCTTGGCACGACTTAAAAAGCGGGAAAGGATATTTGCTTTTATAACCCTTGTGGTTTGGAGCTTTTTTGTTGCCCCCTTCTGAAGGACTATCTACATTTCTTTCTCGATCTCCTTTGCCGTCTCTTTTCCGTTTGGCATCGATGGTAACAATGCACAAAGCAAAAATCACTAGAACAATCACTACAGCCAGCTTCATCATTGATTCTGAAAGTATAATGAGCTACAGATTGCTAAAATAGCATAATATAGAATATGAAACCCGATATTTCATTGATTTAGTTCCGGAATGCATAAAAGTTGTGTTGAAATAGCTGTTGGACATTTAAACAGGAAATGACTGGGTATGAATCATTGTTTGTCAAGTTCTAAAAGGAACTAGATTTTCATGAATGTTTTTCCGCCATGTCGTTTCTCCATTTTTTTGTGAATGCCACCATGCAATAATATTTCTAAAAATGAGCGTGATTTTGAATAACGACTTGAAGTTGCATCAATTCTATTTGCATTCTTTTATTTTTTTATAGAAATAAAAAATATAGGAGTTCGTTTATTGTTATTTGATAAATTATTTCCCTTTTCGAATGAACTGACGTGGTGGGAGTTTTTTCCCTATTGGTGACTGTTTCAATTTTTTAATTTCTCTTTATATAAAAAAAGAGTGAATTTATTATAGAAAAGTATTTGTAATACATGAAATACTATTTAATTGAATGAACAAACATTTCATTACAAAAGTTCCCGTTTATGTATAAATTTTAATGTTTTCAGTAATTCTCTGTTCCGTCTGCCTAATCGGTGTAAGCTTTAAAATAAATTTTAAATTAACTTCCCGATGAGCTAAGGACTTTTAATGTTGCTGAGAATTGGGATAATGCACTCTCGTCTCGTTTTCTTGTCTGTTTTGCTTATTTGTACAAATTTTGCCGTAGATTAAAAATGCTCATTATCGATGAATGACGCCATCCAAAATCATTAAAATCATCGGAAAAGTTATAATTGATTGTAATTACATATACTCAAGGTTACAAACAGAAAATACTTATTTAAAATAGAAAATTTAATATATCGTGTTTTTTAATATTAATCAAAATGTCATAAAATTACTTCATGTAGTCTTAGACATATTGTCTTTAAAATATAGGCATGAGAATTTTTTATTGTGAAAATTGATTGTGATTTTCAGAAATTCACAACGGCAAACTTTTAGGGCAATTTATATCATACAGGATAAATTATATACTTTTTAGTGCAGTTTAAAAACGTGATGCATTTATTTTCTCTGTGAATGACTATTAAATCTCGAGTTGATTTAATGAAATTCACAACAGAATGTGATATACTTTGAGATTGCTGTAATGGAAGCTATTAGATAATCAATGGATGCAGTGCGAAATTATAATGTAATATATTTCTGTAATTATTCAAGAAAACAGTTAATTCAATAATGTTTCTGAAAAAATTCTATGGACATTTTGAGTTTATATTGACTATGAGTGCTTTGAGGTCCCTTTCCAATTTCAACAACCAGATGCATCCTGTTGGAATGGAAATCCTTATTTTTCTTGAAAAAATAGGTGCCACAGTTTTACTTTGTTGGGTTCTGTGTCATGTCGGAATACTCGGAAACGAAATAGCGAATAATGCGGCAAAAACGGCAAGTTCTTTTTTACAGCGTGAGCTTCCTATAACAACGCAAAAAAAAAAAAAAAAAAAAAAAAAAACGTCATTATTCGTGTTCTGTGGTAGCAATCGGCAATTCTGGAAACAATAGACTTCGAATAAGCTACACGCAGTTGATCCAATGACAAGTTTATGGCCTGTTTGATATCCATGTACTTGCGTTGGATGTTAAATTATCTCGACTGCCCATTGGCCATGCCCGCTTTTGTCATAAGCATCTTTTATTTGGAGAGCAATGGCCTTCATGTACAAAATGCCACGTAATTTTAACAGTCAAACATGTTTTAATAGATTGTTCCAATTTTAATCATCGTCACTCAAAGTTTTTTAATTCAATATTCATCCTCTTGTGAGACCTTGTGGGCGAAAGTCCTCACCTTAACATTTTAAAATTTTCATAGCATGGGTTCTTTTACTTTCTATTTAGTCTTGCTGTATGAATCTTTTAGATTTTCGTCTTTGTTTGTCTGTTATTTCAGAAAATATGAAAAGTATGATATTTTAAAGTAACAATTTTATTATATATATATTGCATTTTGAAATTTGAGTTTTGATATATAAATTTGTTAGTACTACTTTTTATATGAATTTGATTTATCTCACTATTCCAGTGACGTAACATAGCCATATTTTGCTATGCTGCGCCACTCGAATATACGAAAAAACCTAAATAACCAAGCCAAACCTGAAAATTTTTTAATGGATTGCAGCTGATAATATACATTGAAGAATATCAAACATTAACTAAATTAAGGGACTTGTTTCAGAATGCGAAAGTACTCGGATTTGGTTTGATTTGTATCTTTTTTAAATTACAAAGCTGATATAAAATATAATTAAGCTTTAATTTCGTGTCTTAAACCTATCATGAATACTGTATATCAGAAATATTCATCTGCTTGTTATTTTAACGAAAAGTTATTTCTGGAAGACAGCAAATTTTGAAAAAATGAAATAGCTCATTGTTCAGTGAGTTTGATTTCACAATGTAAGTCCATGGTGTGCTTAAGAGTTTTGAATCCATGTATATAAATGTATATAAAAACGTTTCCAGAACTACGCTTTTATAAGTATATCAAAGCATGACTTGTGGAATAACATTTAAGATGTTAAATCTTATTTTGAAATAACAAAAAAGCACTCCATTTTTTGAACTTGTGTGTTTATTTTTCATGTTTTTTTTTTAAATGAATTAATCTGAAATGTGCATACAATTGTTCTCTTCGGAATATTCTCAACCAAAATTAATAATTTAAATTATTTTCTTTTTTAAATTTGGTTAATTCCTCTATGTAAACATAGGTTTTATAATCAATTAACATTAACAATTTTATTTTTAGTTAATTGAGTCATTTAATTAATCACCATTCTTTACAGTTGCTAATCT
This sequence comes from Argiope trifasciata, assembly GCA_026543055.1. Classification (NCBI taxonomy): domain Eukaryota; kingdom Metazoa; phylum Arthropoda; class Arachnida; order Araneae; family Araneidae; genus Argiope; species Argiope trifasciata. Next base: position 42,400 of record JAPMOQ010039051.1, read on the forward strand.
AATTATAATGTTTGAATCGTAAATTAAAGACTGGAATGTTAGGTCAATAAATGTCAAGTTTTGTTAAATGATTCTTCCTTGAATTTTCAAGGAAGAAAAAATTTTACAGAGAAATATTAATGTAATTATTACTCTAAGTCGGAGCTCTTCTAATCTATAGTCCATTCAGATACAATTCGGTTGGCCTAATACTGCCAGATATTGTGCCAAAATACCTAGCTAACCAACCAACCATCTTAATAAGATACCAATTGTAAACCTATTTTCATGTTGTACTTTATTAAGAACTTTTTGGAATAAAAAAAAACAATCAGATAAAAATTCGATCAGAAAAGGAATTTTCGAGATTAACACTTTCATATTCGAATAAATATATTTGATATTTTCCTCATCATGAACAGATGTCTTTCAATTAATGAGTGAAAACAATATACCATATTTTATTCTTTATAAATTTCAATGATCCCTATCCATCAATTTACTTAAAAATCAGGCAAAAATCAATTATGTTTATTATTCGTTCATCCTTGTGTTTCTGAACATGTTTTAAATACAGCTTCAAAGAAAAAACTTTAACAGAATATTAAAAACACTGTCTTAGCATAAGATCAATGGCAAGTTTTTTTTTTAATTCAAATTCTTAAATGATTTTTTCCGTTTATATTTTTATACTGAACTATGCCTTTATTTTGAAAATTTTTACGCCATTTCTTGCTGAGTATAATTTTGTCAAACATTTGGTTAACCATCGATGAATATTTAAATTCGCAGTTCAAAATGGCTTGCAAGTTTTTCATTCAGTAAACACGGTAATGATACCACTCCCAATGCTTAGCTGAATTTATTATATTTTAGAAATTACTAATAACTTATAAAAAAACTTTTTGGGTACTTGAGAATAATTTGTAATAATCGATTATTTTTCTAAAAACTGTAAGATTTTAAAATTCTTTGAATCCATTTTTCACATTTTTATTTTTCTTTAAATATGGAATTATTAAATGTATTTGTTGATTTTAGTTTGTTATATGGAAAAATAGCATTACAAAATATCTCGTTGTATATTCAATGACTGATTTCTCATGCTACAACATTCAAGTACTATGCTTCTTTACTTTCTTGCATTCGCAGCATAGAGAAAGATTAATCGTCAAAACATTCGAACTCGAGCTTTTCATGAATTTTCACATTTTAGACCTCCATAAGCTCGAAAAGTTTTTGTAAAATGTCTGTCAATGAAAAAGATAGCTAAAAATGTTTCGAATTAGACTGTTGAAATTGAGTATACGGTTTTAACACTAAATTTACAGATTTTATCGAATTTTGTGTAAAATCTTTTCAGTTGTTACAAAACGAAGACAGCTAGATATATAAGATTCGAAAAACAAATTTACCTATTGCAAATTTTTACCTTACCAAGTTTACCGAAAAACAAATTGCAGTGTAGACACCTGCAAAGTTTCAGCCCCAACCATGCACAGGTAGACTGTCTGCCCATCGTTCTTTAATAAATTAATTTAGGCATGGCCTTTTGTGAATTACAAATGTAGTTTCTGTGTGAAATTTTTGTTTCAATTGGTTGAGAAAACTTTGCTAATGCTCAAATTCGATTTTCGAATAATATTAACTCTTTCACAACTACCGATTAGAAATCTCGACTTTCAGATACTTCTAAAAGACTAGTTTAGTTGATAGATATGTATTAAAAGGCTCTGGCGTAACAGACACATTTTAGCGATAAGAAACCTAAAATCGGAAGTATTTGAAAGACGAGAGGTTTCGTTGGGTGCATTGGAAGTGTTAATGTTATGCAAAGAATTAATTGTAAGATAACTCGCAAAAGATGCTGTGATGCATACAATAAAAAGCCTAGTTTCAGACCAAAAATCAATATACTGTAACTAGTGTACGCCACTGCCATAAAGGGAGTTCTCTGGCATAAATTTATTAGAGAATAAGTGAGAAAGTTTTAACCACTGCCACTGATTGCATAAGTATCTAAAATTCTTATTGTAAATATTGAAGTGTTAAAAATTATAATGAGATTTTTGTGGTAATTATTCAAGTATTTAATGCTTTATTAGTGAAAAGCAGAAAAATAATTTCATACTGTGAAACTCTAAATTTATTAGCTAGTTATAAATAATTCAGAATCATTTCGAATCCCTTTTCAGACGTATAAAAACAGCATAAAAATATTATGTATTTGAATCAATAATCTTTAGCATGTGCAACACGAGATCTGAATGAAAGGTAAGAAGGTGGGATTTGGAATTCTTAGAAGAAACGGGAACATTCTTTTCAATCCAAGAAACGGGCGAAAGAAATATTTCCACGAGTATAGGAAAGAAATCCTGCTGTGTATTGAATTGGGGATTTTGAGGATTTAAGTATTCAGCTTTTCAAACTACAAACTTTGGATTGTCGATATTTCATGTTTTTAAAACTCAAAAATATGCACCAGTAAAATATTTCATGTATTTGGATTTTCCGTACGTTTATTTCCTATTTTTAATATGGAATGAATACAAAATATTTACGGTTAAAGACGTTATTTATTTTGTTATAAAATAATTCTTTTTTTTTTCACTTAAAGAATTTTCTGTTACCTTATTCCATTTCCCAGAAAGCCTGGTTATGCCTTCTTTCCAAAACTGTTGTGCTTTGACAAGAAATAATCTTAAAGCGGCGCTTTTATTTCGCTGATGGATTTAAAGCGCATATCTGGAAGAGAACTTTTTTTAAGAAAAAAAGGATTTATAATTATATGGAAAGAGATCTGGAGAGTATGCAAGATGCGGTGAAACATCAGAATCAAACTGTTAGAGCTATCTTACGATTAATGCAATTTGTGGTATCGCGTTGTCATGATGAAAAACAATGCATTGTCGGTTCATTAATTTCGGCCTTTTTGATATGGCAGCTTTCAATTTATACAGTTGATAAGAGTATTTCGTAGAATTTGTTTCGCCTTGAGGAACGGAGGTATTGGAAAACTACGCCTTTCCAATCCCATCAAAAGGACAAAAGAACTTTTTGGGGTACCGTCCTGGCGTTGTGACCTTTGGAGGTTTATATTATTGTCCTTATACCATATGACATAATGGCTCTTGCGCCAGTAAACTAAACAAAACAAACAAACAAACAAACCATGCGACACAGATGGCTAATATATAAACCTGCATGTTTTCTCAAGTAGAGCTAGTGAAGACCGTTCATAGCATGATGAGAAAGAAACTTTTAGGGCACCCTAATATTTCTTTATTTTGTACGAGACAAACACCTATGGAAAAAAAATTATTTAAAGAAACCAAAGAAACATGTCCTACCCAGTTCAAGCAATAAGTCTTATCTATAACTCTTCATTGTATATGAAAGCTCAAGACTTTTAAATATAATACCAACAGGTTTCAGCACATAGTTCTCAAATTTTAAATAAAATCCCGAATTTATTATTGCTTCCTCACATATTCTCTTTGTCAAGAAAAGGGACTGATTGTTCCAATAAGTTTACAGGCTTTTATGTTTTTTATCGCATTTCAAGCTAACGATTCCTAGATATGTCACTGGTCTCCTGTTCTTTCGATTTCAATTTATACCTTAAAATAAGTATAGACACATCCGTAGCCTCAAAAACAGAAGAGATTTCAATTATCTTATTCTCAACATTCGTCTCACTTGCATTGTGTGTCGCAAATGTTTGACAAAGTTTTGTCCTTGGATCCGAGTTCTATTAACCCCCTTATATACTGGGCGTACTAGATTCATACATTTCCACCTGTTGCTAGCCCACCTCTATGCTCTAAATGGGACTGAAAAATGTCTATCCAACATATAATACCAGAATGCCCAAACTTCAATGCTCAGTGTATTCTATTTTTTCAAAACGTGAACATTCCATGTTTCTTACTTGATAAAACGCCCTAAGCTCAAATGTTTGCATTTTTAATATCTATCAAATGTTATGCACTCGTTTAAAAATATTTTAAAACAATCAAGTATAAACATTATCCGTTTTTAATTGTTGTACACTGATATGATTTCAACCCTGGTTTGGCATATCATAGGCAAAAACATGGCTTTTGCGTCAGAAAAATCCAAATAAACAAACTGAGATCTGATATTTGAAACGTATTGAAACATTCAGGTGGCTCAAATCATATTCAATACGGGAAAACTTTTCAATGTTATTTTTTAATTCAAAACAAAATCTGAACCAGGGTTTTAAAATTTTATTTCTAAGAATTCCTTTTGTGTGTGTGTGAACATGGCTCTTGCGTATGTTATAGATAAATATGTTAGTGATAATAGTTCATTACTATCGCAGTATGACGATGAAGCTATTGTGTCTGAAGTTTTAAAATTTTTATTGTTGTGATTAGGAAATTTATATACATATTTGTTTTTAAACATCTTAAATGAAATCTCTCATATGAGTTCACGGGCGATTCTTCGTATTTAATTGGTGCTGCATACTTAAATCATTTTCACACAAGGGCCAAATCTAGTAGTAACGGATTAATAAAAGTGTTATTAAGTGTTACCTTAAAATTTGAATTATTACATTTATTTGAAGTGTTTAAGGAATTTATTTATATTTTCAAAAATTATTTAGTGTCTGGACAAGCAATTTCTTTTTCATTATAAAGACAAGAACATTCATTAGGGAAAATTTCTTGAAATAAATTTATGGTAATAATTGAACAAAAATTCATTTTGTTCATATCTATAAATTTATCATTCTCACAAACTGACAGTAAGGGTTAAATGTGCTTTTTCTGATGACGAAAAATTAGCATACAATTTTTTTTAGATTTGTTGATCGAATTCGAACTATTGGCTTCACGGAAGACATATATACAGAATCAACATGTGTATTTTTTTATTCGGTTGTTATTGCCACTCTCGGAATCATTTAACGGGCTAGACAATCTTCATGAGCAAAATAAATAAATCAAAACTTATTGAGAGTCCCAAATGGCTTTGTTGAAACCCAAACCAAAATATGGTCAGGAAATACCATGTCTGTTGAATACCAATGTCATCCGAGGTATATTTTTTTACCCTTCCTGAAAAATAAAGCTGTATTAAGAACAAGAAGCGCGAGAAAGCAGTTTGAAGGAATCTGGGCTCAAGCGGAAAGAAACCACCCGGATTTTTTGCGAAATACCACGAATGGTTTGGAGGGATTTTCCAAAGCTTGTTCAATTTTATTTTTGCCATGGAAAAAAATCTCTTTAAAGATGAGCTTTCCACAATGACTCGCACCCTTCTCAGCAGTGAGCCTGACAAAGGAATTGTCTTTTTCTTTACCTTGAACCGCAACATAAGGGATACATAGAAAATGTATGGCATGAATTGATGAAAGTATACCAAGTATACTTAAAATGTCCGGACTTGTCTGGTCGCTAACAATACCTCAATTAGAGAGGTGCGGAATTGAAGTACGAATGCCATTTAAGATTCAGACGTCTTGGAAATGATCATCCACCTGAATTATGTACTGCAAGCCTTTTCTGATAGCAATAAACTCTGATCTAAAAATTGAACAAAAAACAAAATTTTTGATCTTCAAAGCACTGGTAAGAGTAGGAACATAAACTCCACTACCAGAAATTCCCCCTTCTACCGTCAGTACTAATGTTTAAAGAAGATCGAGGATTACATTTTGATTTGGTAAAATGTATATGAGGTATATTCCTACCAATACAAAGCATTATTGTTAATAAATTTAAATTAATTTTTCGCATAATAAAAAAGCTAATATAAAAATAACCAAGTCAATGAAGCATATGTTTAATATAAAAATTTTGAAGTCAAGTGTGAAAATATATCATTTACAAATTTTCTAATTTGTCTACGATTGATTATTTTTATTATACATTTAATATTAAGAATACAATCATGTTTGGCAATTGTATTTTAAAATTGATAATCATTATTTAATATTTATATTTAATATCTATAATCCAAAAGCCGGGATGTCCGGGTTAGTAGCGTGTCGGATTCGCATCCCTTAAGCTACGAGTTCAAATGCCACCGATTGAAGAATCTTTATGTGTGTTGACTGGAGCGCGTATAAATCTGTCTTGGTCACAAGGTCCTCCATGTCGAGGGTAATATCACTGAATATACTGGTTAAGAGTTGATCCAGTTCAAATTAGGTCTATGGATATGAGAATAAAATGCATGAATGAAGTCAGCCCCATAAAAAATGGTTGTGAATAGGTAAGGCATATTCTTGGTCCTAGTTGACTCAACAGAAAATAATAAGAGATGATCCTTCGGCTTAAATCCCTAACAAATAACTGTCATAGGGGTGTAAAGTAGCAACGCAACATGATCCAGAGCTTTAGGCCAGTATTTTTTTTTTAATATTCACAATGCAGCCAATGAATTTAGGCACAAAATTTAAAGTGAAATAATTTAAAACTATAAGTACCGAATTATAAATATTTTGTCTTAAAAATATGATGATTTCTAAAATTTGTTTGTGGCGAGTAAAAAAAAAATGCATATGTCAGCAATTAGGAGCATGAAATAAAGAAAAGAATTTTGAAAAAATGTGCAAAAATAATGGCACTTGCAAAATTTACAAATTATGATTTATTTAAAAATATAAACACTTATCAAACACTTATTTGAAGATCGGTTGTGAATAATCTGGTAACTGACGAGTCTTGAAATTTGACTTGGTAGAAATGTGTCAAATTTGTTTTAAATTCTGAAAACCCGAAATGTCAGTTAAAATTTTATTCAAATATTAAATTTATAAAGCTCATAAATACTACAATACATATATATATTCCTATGATAAATCTACAGAAAAGCTTGATATGATTTATTTCTTTCTCAAAAATAATCCAGTTCGTTATTTACTCCAGTTTTAGCATCTTCTAAAGCTGACTCATAAACGTAATCAAACAAATCGCCCAACAAGAATTCAGCCAACGGTTGCATGCATTCAACTGGTGGTAGAGATGCAATTTGTCTTCGAGCGTAAAATAGCTGGCTTCTTACACATTCCTGTAAAAAAAATATACAAATTTTGTGGTCATTTATATTGTATATACTTCTGAATTTGATATGAATGTATTTGAATTACTGATAATGTGCTTACTGTGATTAAAAAGAATCATGACGACTTAATTTAAACTACATCTAGAATAAATATCGTCTGCCAACCTTCATTTAAAATGTTTACGATTGCTATAAACATCTGGCAGCGGCAACTGGAAATTAATTTTATTTTATCGTCTGAAAATAATTGATTTTGTGATTTTCCAAAATGAAGAATGTAATTAAATAAAGAATATGTATTAAAGTTTTTTTAAATAAAAATGTCTTAAATACTGCTAAAATATTTTAAAGGTGATTGTTTCTTAAAAACAAGCATCTGAATAGAGTACAAAGTCAAAAAATAGATATTTCAAAAATGTATACTTTGGACTACCATTTATTTTGTTTTAATATTAACATGTTAATAATATCAAGGAATCGGCGTTTACAGATTGTAATTTAACAATTATAGATGATATTGAACAAATTTTTACATTATAAACGTAGACAACGTCTGTGGTAGAATATCTTTTACGTATATTGTATGATATTGCCTCATTTTCATAGCTCATTATTCGCAGATTCTCAATTTAAAAAAAATTCTATTCCCTAAGCTCCAAATTCATCTGAGTTTCAATAAATTTTCACATGGTAGATTTTTAATATTTTTTAATATGTCTCTTTGAGCCACCATTTTGTATTTATTAATAAGGTAAAAGAAAAGAAGTCTGAAAACAACTTTATTGCATATTTTTCTAATTTGAAAAATTGTTGACTTTTTGATGATGGTATTATGCTTCACATTATAAGCAATGAAATCATAGATCAAGTGTTTTATTTTATTCTAAAATATTTTAAGTGAATTTTTATACTAAAATATTTAAAATTCACTTATGTACAATGTCTTTAATAATCTACTTGTAGATAACTCATTTTTATTATCTTAAAAATTCACCCTTTATCTTCAGAAACTTTGTACGAAATTATGAAATTCATTTGGAACTTAGATCTAGTAGGCCTATTTTAAATAATTAATGTTATTTAAAATCGTGCTCATTTGCTCACAAAATCAATGCAAGATTAACATTGTTTCACAGTTAAGCTATAAATGAATGTTTACATAAAAATTAATATACTTTGTATTATCTTGGATATATTAGAATGAAAGTTATTAATAATTCATAAAGTGTGTCATCTGCATTGAATTTCTTAATTTTTGTTACATTAATATTAAGAATATTATTTACAGTTTCAAGAAAGAAAATTAAACATAGCAAATATTTTTAACATTCATCATAAATCATCAGAATTTACTTCTAAAAATATTTTATCATTCGCAATATCAAGTGAATACTTTTGAAAATATATTTTTTAATTACAATGAAATGGAAATTGGATATAGAATATAATACCAGTAATGAATATAGTTGAATTGAAGTTTTCATTTTCTTTTTTGCAAAACAAATTGCAGAAAACCATTTCTTTGAAAGCATATCAAAATAATTTCATTAGTAATTCAAAATGAAACATCTTTTTAAAAATTCAGAATGCTGCAAAATCTTGGCAAATAACAACTCTATCATTATAAATGTTTAATTCCTGTTATTCCCCCAGGCTTTTCATTCTAAACCTAAGCTTCTAAAGTCTTAAACAAATTCTTACTTTCTTTAATAAATATAAAGTTTTGATCAAATAATGGAATTTGATTACCATACTATCTATATCTTCTTCACAGTCTTCTTCTCGTAATTCTCCTTTTTCGATTAATTCTAAAATTAGAATTGAATAATAAATTAAAATTGGTAGATAAATATTAGAAACGATTCATAAATAATGTAAGAAAGTCGTGAATAATGAAAAATTCAAATTTAATTCGTACTTTTATTTTAGTAATGGAATTATACTTTCCTATTAAATTGTTTAAATTAGCTTTTGCGACAGCTACAGCATCAAAAAATTTAGTTAGTAATGCAAAATACAATGTGAACTGCATTTGTTTTTGAATTAATTCTGAAACATAAATTTTCTGTAGAATTATGAAAAATATCAGGCATTTACGTACTATAATTCTTATAATTTTGTTTTCTTGGTTCCATTTTATTAAAGAAACTATTGAGTATTTTGAACTTTTCCGCGATTTCTGGCTCTTGCTCGATTAAGCGGAAATGAACCAAACATAATTTTTGTAATTTTTTCAAAAAAAAAAAAAAAAATATTATTAAAAATTAAGAGAGTATCGTTTTGTGTGTGTGTGTGTGGTAATTCTTAAAAATAGCATTGGACAAAAATATTTTCTTCATTTTTTTAATTACTCTTTTCAGTGATGCCAATTCAGTTGTTGTGGAAGATTTTTTTGGTTGTTGTTGAAAAAATTACTGTCAAGAAAATTTGGAAACAACCAACACTTTTTCCTGTTATAATTAAATTCAAAATACGTTTATTTTATATTAAATATTTAATGGTTTGCTTTTCATTAACTTGAAAACTGAAGAGCGAAAATCAAATATATTATTAGCGGAGTTTGTATGAAAATAACAACGAACAATAAGAGAAAGACAATATCTAGTTAGAACATTGTTCGAATATTTAAATTTTCATTGACATGGGATTGACTTAATTTTGAAGAGTAGATAAGCAAAATCAACAGAATAAATTTGAGATTATTAAAATAACACAACTTGAATGTATTTTACAGTAAAATTAAATTCTGGTGACAGCCTTAAAGTTGAAGTATAATAAGAGATTTAATTGAAAGTATGCAAAACCAGTATTCTTATCAAAACATCTTGGCTCTGAAAGCAACTAATGACAATTAAAACTCTTATTCAATTTGCATTTAATGAAATCAACCTTGAATAAAATATCGTTAAAATTTGATCAAATTATTTAGCAAAACTAATCAATTTATTTTCATATTCATTACGCCTTTTATTCATCTTGATTTGTTTCGTGTTAAATTAGAATTGGTTGTCGACATTTCATTCCCTGTCAGTTAATCTAAATTTTATATATTTTGTTGTTAGACGTTGGTGTGTGATTCGTCACAATTCGCTGTTTTAATATTTGACGAGTTCAATATTTAATTAATCGATTAATATTTGATTTCATATTAATTGCACTACTTGGTAAAAGAATTTAGATTTTCTTCAGGCATTGATAATATTTATAATTATATTACAGCTAGCACTAAAAAGTTTATTATATATATACATTTTACAATATATTTTGATTTTTTTTTCATATCGAATTAGTAAATGTATCTTAAATATATCTTATAGTATTATGCTAGAAAAATTTAAAAATTGGTTGCTCAATAGCGACGAAATATAAAAAAACTTTATCTATCTTTAACTATCTAAATATAAAAAAACTTAACTATCTAAAACTTTAACTACTTTATCTCATATCCTAAGATCCACTAATATTTTGCTATAAATTCTAAAATTAATTGATGCTAGATTTTTTTTAACTTTTCACCCATTCTTTCTTCAATGAAAATATGTTTTTGTGTTCTTAATTTTCGCAAGGTAATAATTTGAAACTTTTTATGTTAATATATGAAAGTAAATAAATAATTTAATGCTTTTTCAATGAAAAAACTAAATGAGTTTAATTATGCTTCAAGTATTTAACAAATATTATCTTAAGGTATCTGAGTAGGTTAAAAACATGCATTTGGAAGAAAGTTCACTTTAAATTATTGTTATAGCAATGAGTGAACCGTAGTTAATCCCCAAGTCAACGATAACGCGCCAAAACTGGCATTTGCAATAGTTTGGCAACCTTATTATCTTTCCCCTTTATTATGGACTAAGACTGGATTTGAAAAATACAGTGCAAGACCATGGTTGGCGAGTTGACAATTTTTGAACAATACGCCAAGCGGGTAGTTAAACTCTGGTTGTAACATTGCAATTTCAAACTGTAAGAAAGTTTTCCATTTCCTGTGTTATCTTTGTCCCTGTCAATTAGAAGCCAAGTTATAACAAATTATTGGTATGTAAAGGTTTCTTATTTATAAGCATTATAAACTTTAAATACACAGTTTTTTTCTCATAATACTATACTAGGATAGTTGTATCTCGAAAAATAGTTTTTCAATAAAATTTATAATTGGATTTCATTATGTTATTCAGAAAGTAATGAACTAGGTATGTGATGTTGAATGCTTTAGAAGTGGACTTATGATTCTTTCATGTAAATATTGTTGTAAAAATTCTAAATTTTTCTTTGTAGTACGTGAAATTACCTACAATTTCATATATTACAAAGAAATTTTATTTTCGAATATCATTCTTAGATAATAGTTACATTCTAAGATATGATATGCATATAATGTTACGAAGAAAATTAGTAATAAGCTTTTTTTTTTCTCTAGATCAATCGTAGATTTTATAAATGCTAAAATTTTCATCAATATGTGTTTTTCTTAAGCGCTTCATATATATTTAAATAATTTCTTTTTCATTTATAGTTTTATCCTTATTAATGAAAAACATTATTTAAACATTTTTTTTGTTGAAAATCTCTCTCTGAAACTAGTCAGATACTTTATCAGAATGTTGAAGTTATGATGCAGTTTTTTTTGTTATTTTAATATATCAAAATTCTATTAGCTCTGTTGTTGTAATTCTGAGCTTACTTGCTTGTACAAACAGTTTTTAAATAATTTAATGTTAATCTATGAGCAAGATTTTACCTCACCGAGTATGTAGCACTTCTCTTAGGGGTCAAATATCCACATACTAGCGGAAATCGACTGAGATCCCATCCTGATAACAAGAAATCACAAAGCTCATTCCTAAAAACCCTTGAGTTTTATTATCTACTTTTATCTCAACTACGCATTGGTCACACTCGCTTGGAATATAGATTTTTACTTTTTGCCGTTCATCTACCAATATATTGTAATTGGGATGAATTGTTAAAATATCTCCGTATTCTAAAGAAGGAGCAAGTTTTTCTGATCTTTGTTGTAAATATTTTAATTCCAACAATTTTACCTTAGAATTCCAAGTATTGTTGAATACCAAGTTCTATCATTCGAACATTTTCTTGTATATTAATGATGTGGGTATCGCCCATGAAATTAAACTTCCAATATTCATACATTCTTTCCATCTCAACTTTTGACTAATTTGAACTTAGTCAGTTGCACTCTCTGCAACGTTAACTTTCCAGCGGGCACGCGTATGTGTGAGATACACTAAAGATGAATTTTGTTTAATACCGTTGGATCTGGTGGCACTGGAAGCGCCTGTCTTTGACTATTTGTCCGCCTCCTTTTGACCTAATTTTAGTCTTCGCAAGTTTGTGGCGTTAATAGATCTCTGCCGATCAGATATTTGTATTTTAGAGATACGCGCGACCGTTCATGTAAGTTTTTGTCACATCTGATTTTGTATGATTTTACAAATAAATCTGTATTGTTTTAGACTGGCGACAGCTGGCGAATGCACTCACCGAGAAAAATGTTGAAAAAAACATCCACATTAAAATGTGAGCTAAAATTGAAGGTGGTAAAACTCCGAACTAGGTATTGAAGAGGTGGAAGATGCGACGTCAGGGTAGAAAACCTTGTCAAAAAGAAAAGCGGACTAGAATAAAGAGGTTCAGTTGTGAGATTTGACGGAAATTTATATGTTTGGAGCACACTAAATACATTTGCTCTAATTGCAACGCTGAAAGGAAATAACAACGAAACTATTTTCTTTCTTTTTATATCTAACTTTCAATTACGTTTTCCCTTTTATACATAAATTCTGTATTTTTGCACTTCTATATTTTATATGCAAATTGTTCTGTCAAGATATCGGCAATTTCATTTATATTATTTTTAATCAATTCCGGAACCTGTGGTCATTTTATATTATTGTTGCAATCTATGTTTATATTGTTTCTGCTTCTTTTTAAGTAAAAAATGATTTAAACGATTGTAGTTATTAATCCTAAGCTATTTACAATATAATTTTAATAGTTACGCTTTTGAAAATTTACATTTTACTATAGCGTATGTGGGAAATATGCGCGACCTTTCATGTTGGTATGACGGCCGCGCCCGCTGGAAGGTTAAACTACTTTTTACCTCGCTGGCAACATTTTAAAGTGTTTCGAAACAACATATTCTGCCTCAGGATCTTGCGACAGAAATCTAAATCCGAATCAAAAGTCTTTGGGTTTTAATTCTACTATACTCAATATTTTGAAATTCTGAAAACCAGTTACCAACGTAAATGATAAAATGTCATTTTGTTTGACTATAACATTCTCTACATGAATAAATATTATGCTTAATTTTCCTTATTTATCTGAATATCTACTTTTAATCTTCTATTTTTTATTACATCATCCTTATTTATCAATGGAACAGCTTTACTTAAACATTTCAATTATTTGCTAACCATTAATTTTATCACCTCATTTAAATATTACAGAATTTGCAAGGTTGTACATCTTAATCTTTATTCTTTACGACAAGTTGTATTTTTCAAAAAAAATGTTTGCATGTTTATTAGATTTTACCATATACTTACGTTTCCAACCTATTTCTGATTAGAGATCTATTTACGACCTTTAAATAATAAAATCTAAAGAAACACAATGACTCTAAGTATTCCTAAAAGAACTTCAGGAATAAAAACTTACCCATTCGCTTCTCTTGTATTGTATCTTCGTAGTCTTTGCACTCTGGAAACAGAGGAAAAAGATAGTCGGAGATGCATGTAGAATTTTCTTGTACTTCCGCAGTACTTGCAGTTTGAGCGCTGCTTATAGCAACACTCAAACTAACAATAAAAGTAACAAACAGGGTTTGAAAAATGGATGTCATGTTTCTCTTAAAATTGCAAGTGGGGAAGTTGAAATGTGAATTTTTCTTCTTTATATTCAATATAACAATGGAAATGCTTTTAATTTAGCCTCGTATTCAAAACTTTCCTGCTCCTGTACTTACATTCATTTTCAAGGACCTTTTTTTGGATATTTTATTCATATGTAAATGGTAGAAATAATTATGCTTTTTCATTTACCTTCATTCGAAACCTTTCAGCCTAATATACTGTGGGAAAGAACCATCATGCAAAATTTTTATTTGATCACCTGATGAAAAGAAAAAAAAAAACAACTGAACAATAAAGTTTCTCTCATTTATAATATCAGGACATTTAGTGTTGTGTTCGAATTAAACGTTATATCTGACAATCTGTTTTACACTGGAAATTAATGAGTAATAATTTTCCAGCATTTTCTGTAGTATTTTTTAATTTTTTTTAAAAAATTGTGTTCGTCACATATTTGCCTCAAAATCAAAGGATAACAGATTCGATACTTGACTTTATTTGTGAACAAAAATTCTATCTGTAGTGAGGTATACATTAAATTTGTTGCTGTAGATCAAATTCAAATATCAGAATATAGGTCAAATAACTATTTAAATATATAAATTCCACGTTTATTTGTGAGAATGGGACGAAATTGGAAAATTGATATTTTATGTCATTAGGGTCAGTGTAATTGCTATTAGTATAGCAATAGGCTAATGACATAAAATAATTTTTTTATCTATTTACGCATCAATTTGCTGTTTTAAATATCATTCACCATTTACAAAATGTTTTTTACAAATTTAAATAGTTTTATGCTATTTTGCCATACATTATAATATCTGGGTTGTGTTGATCCACCAACTCACCTAATGCTTGAACATCTTTTATTAGCAACTCATTTTTGGTCAGATACCAGGTAATTTTAAGTTCTTCATATTTTAATAGAATTTAATGGTTTTAATCTTCATAGTTTACATTTTTTCGACTGTTTATCACTGGACATGCGAGCATTGATGGAGGGAAAATCCTCACAAGCAATTAGTTTTTATCACTTCATCTAAAACTTGATTTTATTTATCGTCAGACACATCACCGCATTGTTCTACAGTTTTATCGTTGAACTTTATGCACTTTTTGTTTTATCATACTATCTTCGAACTTTTTTTGGCAATTTTAGTTTTCTTATTGACCATATGCATGGGGCTGTATTGCCTTTTCTGGTTTTTCTCTCATTAAAACAAACAACAAAATCCATTACGTTGTTTATTTTTGTGCTTACGAGTTTCATCAACTATATGAACTTTGATTTTACTTTGGTATTGCATTTTCTTTTTTCGTAACTTTGCAAAAATTGCTCTTAACTTCAATTTTACATCTACTTTATGTAACACAGAAAAAATATCTTATTATAAAATTTAGGCTTTTAAGTATGCTTTAATACCTATCATACGTTTGACGCTATATACCCATATCTGGTTCTTGTGCCATTAACTAACCAATCTGCTAATCCACCATAAGCACTAATCCCCACAAAATTAAATTTCAAACCATTTGTTTGGCGCAGTATAGTCCATTCATGGCTCTTGCGTCACTTAACTTAGATCAAGCAATCCTGCGATTTCGTCAAATGGCAATATACGATTTTAAACTGCTTTGAAATGTTTCAATTTGCGGCAAGAAAAACTAGAAATTTTTAGCGCTTTTATTTGTCTATGAAAAAATATAAATTACTTTCCCAAATATTTTGGTTTAATGCAATATTCCCGATTAAATAGTTAATTCTGTGGTGTTTCCAATGTGTAATTGAAGTAAAAAAGACAATTTTGTGGAAAGGAAAATAAATACTAAAATTCAGGATATGCTATAAACCAGCAACAACAGTGGATGAGACATCATCAACCCTGTAATGCATCTTGTAGTCATTTGGCCATATTATATTTTCATTAGATCACTTCTAAGTTTCACAAGGCGTTTCGAAGGCCAATAATGAGTTACTCTAAAAACGTTTTTTAATGCTTTTTGATAAATATTTGTAGAAAAGATAGTCTATAACCTTTATTGTCATATATCTAAGATTAAATCTTAATATAGATCAGGGATGACGTGTCAATAGAACGCGTGCCGTTGATGACACGTGATACAATATTTAGGGCACGCCATTGATCAAAACTGTTTGCGTCTGACTTCATTTGATAAACTGGTGATTTGAACATTTGATAAGCTTGTCTCAATTCGATTGATTGGAAACTGAAGAATTTCAAATTCAACTGATTGATTTCCAGTCTAGCATAATATGGATGGAAAAATTTATTGGAACAAGGAAGAAGTTAGAATTGATTAAAACTGAAAGATTAACAAGCTATATTAATAAAAATGTCAACAACAAAATTTAGGAAACATGGGATTTGATTCAAATATTTTGTTTGAAGAAACTGGTTCAAGCTATTTTAATCATATTTTCATCTACCAATGCCTGCGAATTATTATTTTCAGAGATGAATAACATTGAAGACTCACTTAGAAACATTTTGGCAGATGGTTCCAATCGAGCATGCATTCTGCTAAAAGCAACATCTTACAAACTTAATATTAGTTATTCGTTATCTAATCTGCAACAACAGAAATCACACTAATCTAATTTGTATTATACATATAACTAAAACATTTTCATACATATAACAGATTGAGTTGTTTATTTTTATTATTTTCCTGATTAGCAAAAATCAATTATTTGAAAGCTCGTTTATACATCATTAAACAACTTTTTTAGAAAAAAAATGACACTTTGATTCCTAGAAACTCACCAACACTGATATAGACGGTTGATGCATTTTAATTTCATGAAAAAGTATTTTTTTAATCTTCCTAAATTATCCACAAATGTATAAATGTATAGAATAAATGTATGCAAAATACAAAGAGCAATGGAATACAAAATATACAAGTATACAAAGGGAAACTATTGCAATCTTTGAAAAAATATTAACTGAAAATCTTTAAGAATTTAGGTATTAATACTTTCGAACTTGGGAACTTACATGGGGTTTTCTAATGAAAAGATACAAAACGGCACTGTGAGTATGAATGTTTATTCAAAATATACACTATTGGCTTGATCACAACGATCTCGTGGATTAATGAGCCGAAGGATTCCGTGTTGAGACCCAGTCCTTCATAGCATCCTTGTGATCGCCGTCCGAGTTGAAGCTCTTCCCTTTCGGATGTTTTTCAGAGTACCGAGCACATGAAAATCCCAGGGTGACATGCCCGGTCTCTAGGCGGTAGGGTCAAGCTTTTGCCTCTTTAATTTGGTCAGTGACTGGACTTGAGGAGGCCCTTTATCATGAATAAGAACCACACCCTCCATGAGCAACCCCGGTCTCCTGCTCTTTATGGATTCCGTAGTCTTCAAAGTCTACGTATTCCGCAGTCTACACATTGGAGTTCATGTGAACACCATCCTGTTTTCATATGTGAGGTTACCTCAATCGGGCGGCATTCTTTATTAGAACCTCTGCTCTCTTGCGCATGGGAGACCTTCAATCACATCCCTAGATGTCTAAGTTTGCTCATAGCTACATAGGCAAAATGTTAACGGTTGTGTTGCTTACGACGTTTCGTATCTTTTCATTAGACTCTTCCCCTTGTAATAACTTCAAAAAAATTCTACAAATTATTTTCAAGTTCTTCAATTTAAAAGTGTTTTTTTTTTTGTTTTCAAATTTGAAATCCACTCTAACTGCCTAAAACGGACATAATACAAGGTGTTCGAAATTAAAGTTACCATATTCAGAGCTACATACCACCGTAACTATTCATCCGAAAAACACCCCTCAAGGGCTCACCTTCTTTAGGTGAGTACGGGTGTCCCGATCCCGAGGTACCCAAGGATCTTTTACCTCCTTTCAGTTTAATCTCCCCTCCACCTTCTTTTGGCTGTCATTTTTCTTTCCCTCGAGGGTAGGCGAGGGAGCTCTCCATGAGAAGCTGTCGCCGCTCTGTTTGCTTCTTGCTTCTCATGGACAGCAATTACCCCCACGTGTTTTCCGTGCGTGGCAACCCATTAGACGGGTGGTGTACTGTCGGTCCCCAGTGCATCGATTCGGCTGGTAGCTAGTCACCAGAGTGGTTAGTCTGCTAGGGATCAAGCAAAGCGGTTACTCCTTGGGCTTGGCGTTAAGGGTGGTCACTGTCCCCGGGGGTAACTCCGAGCGTATAGGTACTGACTAGCATCAAGGCAAGCGCCGAGGCTGGGAATGGCCAGAGCCGGTGGCTGCCTTCCCTTGTTGGGCTCCGTGGTGGGCGATGCCGTCTGGCCTGAATTTCTGTCAATGTCGCATGGGAAAATCCAAGAGGGCTCCCTTCAGTGGGCAACCTATTGCATCGATTTCTAAAAATAACTTTCCGACGTTTTTTATAATTCACAGGAAATCTGATTCTAAAGAAACTTTTCATTGTGTGTCTCCTTTTCTTGTGGAAAAGGGTATTTCTGGAACTATAGGAGAGGTAAAATCCATTAAGAAACTGAAATCTGGGGACCTTCTGGTCGAAGTTGGATCATCGAAACAAGCTAAGCAAATTATAAATTTAAAATCTTTGTCAAATGTACCTATTACTGTCACTTCTCATCCAACCTCAAACTCAGCCATGGGAGTTATATCCTGTGGGGAATTGTTTAACGTTCCCATTGATGAAATCACTGAAAAACTGAAAAGTCAGGGAGTTGTCCATGTCCGACGTATTGCAATACGAAGGGATGGATAACTTGTAAATACAAAACACCTCGTTTTAACTTTTAACAATTCCAAATTACCTGAATACATAAGAGCAGGATATATGAGACTGTCTGTTAGAATATATATGCCAAACCCATTGAGATGCTTCCAATGCCAACGATTCGGGCACTCTAAATCTTCCTGCCGCGGGACACTGACATGCGCCCGCTGTGCGGAAGTTGGCCATAACAGCACTGATTGCACTGCTAAAGAAAAATGTGTCAATTGTAAGGGAGAACACACATCATTCTCCAGAAACTGTTTTGCCTGGAAGCAGGAAAAGGAAATTATATCGACAAAAGTAAAAAATAACATATCCTATACTGAAGCCCGAAAACTAGTAAAATTAAAAACACCCAAAGCTGGAAATAGTTACGCTTCAACGGCTAAGAAATCTTCCGTTACAATATCCACTCAGTGGGATCTTGCCGATCTTTCATCTGGTACCGGCTTACAGCCTTCAGACTCTGTAACAGCATCGGTGCAGAATTCTTCCACTGTAATCTGTGCGCCAGTTTCTGTAGAAGCTCCTGATTCTGATTTTACTGGTTATCAATTGGTTACACACCGAAAAAAGCTTAAAAAAGAGTCACCTGTAAAAACTAATGTAGCTAAGGCAGAAAGAGTTTCGAAGTTTTATGCAAATCAATCTTGTTTAGTCTCTACTCCTATTGAACATAATATTTCGACATTAAAAACTACGAAGGCAGCATCTATAAAAACTCCTATTGTAGAACCTATACCACAATCTACACCAATTTTCGACCCAGGCAAACAAAATATTTTACAGTCTTCAGAATCAGATGCAGATTCTGAAATGAGCTCTTCTACTGCATCGGATTGTGACATTTTAGAATATAATATGTCAGAGGATTTGGAAGAATCAACAGAAGTTAATTCTGTACCTTTAATCCAGCCTCAAAAAGAAAAAAGAAAATACACAATTTATACGAAATATAAAAATACGTAGCATTCATGCAACCATTTTTCTGACCATTGTCGGTTTGATTTTTTTCTTATTTGTATAGCTTTTAATCTAAACTGAAATGAATTTAAAATCTAAATTGAAATAAATTTTAAATAAATGAAATCTAAATTCATGAATTTTAAAAACTTACTCATTTTTGCCGTGTTTTAAGCATTTTATCAACATGTTTTATGTCTACAATATTTCACTTGCTCCTTTCCCACCCAAAATTATAGATTTGATCTACATGTA
This sequence comes from Argiope trifasciata, assembly GCA_026543055.1. Lineage (NCBI taxonomy): Eukaryota > Metazoa > Arthropoda > Arachnida > Araneae > Araneidae > Argiope > Argiope trifasciata. Next base: position 62,277 of record JAPMOQ010039051.1, read on the forward strand.
ACATAATGCTGTTTGTTTTTAGAATCTTCAGTAGGTCTTTTGCTGAAATGTATGTAATTATGAGGAATTTATTACGTATTTTTTTATATAATACCATTTTTTAGCTCCTTGGTTCTGTTAATCTACCATACGTTTGGCGCAGTATGGCCAGGTATGGCTTTTGCGCCATTAAAACCCACACAACCAACCAACCAACCAACCATCCGAAAAACATCTGTCCAAATGTCGCCACTAGAGGCCGTATTATTAACTATTTTATTTTAAGAATTACACTTTAGCTTGGAATTAATCCAAGTCAAGTTCGATATGATGATCACCACTGTTGGCTACCCTCTGAAATATGAAAATGGCATGTTCAATAGTAGAGCGTAGTGTCTGTGTTGAAATATTGAACACTTGGTGGCAAATACTGGCTTTAAAGGCCTGGCGACTTTCTCGGGTGTTCACGGCCAACCAGATATGTGAAATATCCCCAGAGCCAAAAATCGCATGGATTGAGGTTTGGAAATCGAGCAGGCCAAGCATTATTGAAGTGGTGGCTTATTACTCTTTCTTCTGTAGAATGTGTTTTCAGAATAATTTTTACACAATTAGCAGTGTGTGAAGTCGCACCATCCTGCTTAAAAGACGTTTGGTCAAGACATTGGCGGGAACTGCATTTTGGAACAACTGTATTCTCTAACATCGGTGCATATAACTCTTTCGTGATGGTGCATGTCACTGCACCTGATGGAGTTTGTTCCTCGGCGAAGTACGGCTCCAGAATAAAAAAAAAGCTTTAAATCCACACCATACCGCTACTTTCAGTGAATGCAACGGAACATCTAGGGTTAGGCAGGGATGTTCTGTTCCCAAATTCGTTATGCGTTTGCACCGAGCCGTCTAAATGGAAATGAGCTTCATCGGACCACAAAATGTTCCAAGGCCATTCAGAATCGACCTCACACCGAGCAAGAAACTGCAGTGAGAACGTTAATCGTGCGTCAAAGTCTTGTGGATGCAGCTTATGAACAAATGTGATTTTGTATGAATAATATTGTAGGATATTCCTGAGGATCCTATGCACAGTGAAACGGGGTCTATCCAACACTGTTACGATATGGTGAACACTACTACTAGCCATGGAGTTTGAGGTTTCATCCTATTTCACTTGAAGTGCAACTTCCTCAAAGACTTCTGAAGGAACTGGTTTCCTTCCTCTTCCAGGACGAACACCCAACGATCCTGTTTCTCCAAATTTCGTAATCCCTTTCTTTTTTCCTTGAGACGTCATTGGAGCTGTTCGAAGATCCTTGAAAGTCCAAAATTTCCTTAAGGTTGCTGGTGTTGAATCGTGATTTTGATAAAACAGTTTGATTAATAAAGCGCGAGATTGTAAACTTAGTCATTTTGAGTCGCGAACACACTCGCACGAAGTATTCAAAGAATGCATTCCCTTTTGTATTGGCTAGCTGTTAAATAAAATTGCAACATTTGCAGATGCTGTAGTGTTAAATGCTTTGTTAGTTGGTTGAATTAACGTCACACTTGAGCTGCGCATTTTGTTATTGGTGAAGGTTCGGGATCTATGACGTAGGACAGACCCGCTTTACATTAATACGCCCTCTAGTGGCGACATTTGGGACTAATTTTTTTTATCAAAATGTCTTTCCCATTCTTTTATTAAGGAGTACCCGAAATTTCAGAATTTTCGGATGAATAGTTACGGCGGTATGTAGCTCTGAATAGGGTAACTTTAATTTGGGACACCCTGTACATGAGCTACAAAACTCAATAATCTGGATGGGTAAAATTTAAAATGCAGATTTAACATCTAAACTTTAGATGTGTTTCAAATTTGGAACTAATTCTTGTAATTAGCCGTCTGGCGATATGTACTTTTGCTTGCATGTAAACTTGATAATTCAAAAACGCAAAAGCTGAAGTAAATGAAATATGGTTCACCGTATCAGCATCTAAATTACCAATCCCTTTAAAATTTTGCATGACAATTGTCCAAATCATAATGATTTCGTATCGGAACTAGTAGAGGGATTTATACCAAGAAAGAAATGTAATATTTGATTTTAACTATTCTGATTATTTTACAATAGGTTTTATAAATTATTTCTGATGTTTTATTTTTTTCCCCTATCGTATTTCAACTCAAGTGCCTTTTAAATAGTCTTGATCATAACTTAATAATTGCAGCTCATTTTATGTAGACTGTGTTTTAGATACTCCAAATTTAACTTTAAATTTTGCTTCATTACCTTATTCCTTTTTTTTGCTATTTTAATAGCTGAAACTTTTCTGCATGGAGGAATATGAGCATTGATTCTGAAATATATAGGGTAAAAAAAAGTATTGGCAATTGCTTATATTTTGCTTATATTGCACTCCAATTTAAAGACGAATGCCTAAAAATTTTGGGTTGGAAATGGGGTTTGTTTAAACAAAACAATGACCCCAAACATACAGCGTATAAAACACGGTAATGGTTACTCTACAATACACCTTACCAGTTAAAAATACCGCCTCAGTCTCGGGACCTTAACCCAATCGAAAATTTACGGCACCAGTTGGATTTAACTGTCAGGAAACACAAAATATCATCTAAAGGTAATCTGAAAAGTAAACTCCTCCAAGAATGGTAAAATATACACAGTGATACGAAAACTGTGGTTTTGTCACTGAAGAATAGATTACAAGCAATCTTAAAGCCGAAAGGAAAGCATACACAGTATCGAATATGACCTGTATTTATCCACACTTCGCTGTTTCATTTTGCCAATACTTTTTTGACTAACTTATTGCCGTTTTTTGCTCCATTTTTATTTTGAAACGCTTATTAAAATGAAAGTTTCATTTTGAGTTTTTATTGTCTTCATAATATAATGCTTAAATTACTAGGCATTTTCTGAGTTAAGTAATATTCTTAAATGTAAGCAATTGCCAATACTTTTTTAGCCACTCTATATTCTTTTTGCCCATGCATTATATTTCTTTTCATGTATCGCCACATTTATTGGGTTCATTCAAAAAAATTCAACTGAAAAATTAGAGGGAAAATTATAAATATGAAGAATAGTTAAATAATTAATATTTAATCAAACTTTGGGCCCTGATAGTTTAGTAGTAAATTTTCGTTCAGTTCGAGCTCTAGATTCGAGTTTCGATTCAATGAAATATCTTTTAGGGTCAAATACCTTATGACTGGTTTGGTATAAAAAATTTTCGATGTCGTTCTCATTATATGACCAAGATTCAAAATGGTGAAATAAGCCGCCCAAAATAGCTAACATATTTCAAACCATAACTTTTACGGAACTAAATTGACCTAAATTTTTTCTACTAAATGCTACATGAAAATCATAATTAATATTATTCGGAAAATATATGTTTTATTAAAGAATAATTTACGATTCCATCATGCATGCTGAATTCCACAATTCTTGTTCATCATTTAATTTCAAAATTGGTATTGAAGTGCTGTTAAATTTATTTTAATGTTTTACCATTTGCTATGAAATCAGCATCGATATCTTTGTAGTCTAGTTTCCCGATTTGAATGTATTTGTATTTTTGCTGCTTATCTTTGTACTCAGTTTTCTATCAATGCATTTGACATGGATCCGAACTGATTGAGTCTTCATTTTGGCCTACCAAATGATCCATCAAACAAAAACAGAATTCAGTTAATTCAAAGAGAATTATTTCATGTCAGTAAAATTTGTCATTGTGATCACTGTTCTCTCAACCATGAAACTAAGCATTCGTTATTTGATTTGTGTGAGCATTTATCGCTACAACCTTGTATATTTCTCTTTTCAAATTAGTTTTAAGGTATCCAACGACGGTCAATGGAAAACTTTTGAAATATTGATTTCTAAAAAACTATTAACTTTTTTTAGTTTTATTATCAATTATAAACACTATATATATATATATATAAATATTTGAAAATATATTTTGAGAAAAGGGAAATTAAATTTAACCAAAACAGTTTAACTAATGTAATTTAACCATATTTAATTTAAATGAAAATTCATCAAGGAAATTTAACCAAAACGATTAATTCTCTACACAAAATTGCAGTTCAGCAATTTGATTTTTCTTTGGGAACAAATTTCAGAATATAAGGATGAATAAAATGATACAAAATCTAAGAAATGTTTTGAGATACAAAGAAGTTATGGATAAAAATATACGTATAAAAGCATTTTTTTTTTCCATAGATTCGCAACATAATTTTTCTAAAAACACTTGTAAATGAAAAAGTATTTCACCAACATAAAAACTTTTGGTCCATTTCATTGCCAATATTATTTAAAACAAACGATGAAATTTTCATCTAAATGCCTCTGTCCATTTTTGAGATATCATATTAACGATGGAGAATTTTTATGAAAATTAAAGTTTTGTGAAAATTGAAGTTAAAGCTGCCAACTAAAATTTGTCTTTAAAATTGTTCTAGATGATAGGTCAGGCATTTCTTTTCCTAGAAAAGATTAACTGTTTTAGAAAGAGGAAAGTTTGAATTTTTAAAAAAATCCAAATGTATCTCTTCCGCCAGTAAACCTTATTATCCATTCATCATTTGAAGAGAAATTGAATATTTATTCGTGCCATATACCATTCTATTTTATCATGGTCAGTTTTGTTGATAATTTTAATTGTTGAAATTGTTCACATTTTGAATAATTTTTAATAACAAACCCAATAAGCAAATAGAATATTTGTAAAAGTTAGGTGTATTTATGTAGTTATTGAATATTCCAGAAATGTTCTACAAAGATCTAGAAATCTCTAGAATAAAAATAAATCAACGCACAGTCTCTCCAAGCCAAACTCGGACATCAAAGGAAAGATACTAACACAATTTTTAAACTAAAATTGATGAGAAACTTAGTTAAATGGATTTTCAATAGCATACTTATTGCAATTACAAAAACAAATAACAAAAAATATAAATTATTTCATTTCACCCAGAAATTACGGCAAAAAGAAAAACAACAAAAAATTTAGGCACAAACCAAATTCGGACGGATAAGAAGATTTTAAAAACTGGTTAATATTTCAAATTATTTTGAATTATTTTTTAAAAATTTATTTTGTATGCAAATCTTTACTTTTTCATAAGAAAATCTAAAACTTTTAAACATAGATTGCGTAAATATTTCTCAAAAGTTAAGCTCAATATTTGTTTTTATTTGGGCAAAAATACTCTTGTCAATTCATATTTACAGGAGATAGTTTTGTCTGGCTCTTCTTCCATTGAAATATGCCTAATGGTAAACATTCTGTTATTGTTTATGGGCTTGGTATTGTTTTTCTAACACTTTATCAGCAATAATAGATAGGTTTGGTGCACTAAGAAACGGTTTTGCTTTTATTTTTCTGATTAAATATCGAACAACTTTTTTGAAAATCTTATTTTCTGCCTAATTAATGGTTTTAAATCGTTTTGTGATTCATTAACCGTTGAATGACTTTTGAGGCCAAATTCTGATATTTCTGTCCCATACTTTCCATCTCTAGCACGCTTAATAACCATTTTTTTAAATTCAAGGCTATTTTGGCCCGTTTACCTTAATATTTTAATTAAACTAATAATTACTTCCATTATAAATGAAATAACAAAATTCAGAAATTCCCCTGAATGAGTTTAACGTAAACCATAAAGTTGGCAGTAATTTTTACCGAGACTTGCAATCATTTGGTGCTTAATTGTAAGATGTCCGGATTTGGATTACTGACACTTTTTTGCAAACTTTACTTTAATGTCTAAATTTTTAATTATCCTTTATGAATTGGTGCTATTTGGTTTTTTATAGCTGTGTAATAAACTCACTGTTATAAATTATTTTTTTTAAAAAAATTGCGTTTTTTTTTTCTAATTTATTTTAATTAAAATATTCTGGCAGAGAAAGTTTTCTTTTCCTTCGGTGTCCGTGTTTATTTGTAGCGACTGTAGCTTAGAAAGAAATTATAATCTGCGGATTAGCTGTAAAGGTCTGGATGCAAGTTTCGGACAATCAGATTTAATATCAAGTGTTATAAATATAGCTGATGCTTTGTGCGAAATATGTCGGTAGTTATTGAAATATTCAGAACATAATTAGGTTAACAACACTTTTATGTAAACAATAATGCTTTCATTAAAAATAATAAGATATTATTGTTCAATAAATAACCAGACATGAGTTTATGTATTGATATGTACACATTTCACTGCATTTCTGAAATGGTGCAGTGAACAGAACAAATGCTTTTATCTAAAATGTAATCTTAGATATAAGCTAAAAAAATAACAAAAAAATAACAGGAGTCAGTTCGTAGAACCGATATCAAGAGAATGGATAATCCGTTACTGGTTCCTGAGGACTGGCGTAGTATTGTGTATATGGAGATTGCAGTTGAGCCTAATTTTTTCCTTGATCTTTTAACTTGCCAGTCGTTTTATCTTAATAGTAGTTGGCGCAACTTTAAAATGAATGTTGTTCTATATAAATTATAAATGTGTTGGTTGTCGGACATTTCGCAAAGAATTTTTTTTAAAGTTCTTCTTTTAAACAGAAAATTTTTAAGCAGACAGTTCATACACAGGTGTATTATATTTGAATTCTGAAGAGTTGCTTTTTTATGAGATAATATCATACGTGTCTAAACTTTTTAATTCAATGAAATATTTGTTCTAACATCCCATTGTGTAACGAATATGAAAAATGTTAGTTCCCTCTGCTGCTGATTCAATTAATTCAAAGAACTATTGTTAATAAGATGAATTGATTCGGTCTACTATATTGTCACATTTTGTAATTTAATGTGCTTTATGATAAAAAAAAGTTATCTACTAAGTATCGTATTTGTTTACTTAAACATTGAAATGTAATATTAAATCTTCATTCTAATCTAAATGCTTTGGGAAATATATTCATAACTTTTATAAATTTATGAACCAACTTATCTTGCTCCAACAATTTGAGGGACCATGTTTAATTTTTACAGAATAAATTTAATTTTTGCACTTTTTAAGAAAATTGGAGAAAGAAAGAAGTTAAATTTTGCTGTTATGTGTTAGAAATACGTGTTTTTTTGCTTTCTAAAATGCACCTTGCATTAAATTTTAATACAATGTTGTATTAAATGCAATATAATTTTTACCATATATTTGGTTCATTATGGCAAAATCTGGTTCTTGTGCCATCAATTCCAAATTCAAATTTGCTTTTTAAAATGTAAATGTATATATCTTTGCAAGTAAGGAATTTTAACTTGAAAAATTTTATTTCTTTTTACTGATGACTGGAAAATCAATGTGATCTGCTCCTGTGATTTGAAATAAGTTAATTTTACTTTTCGTATTAAATGCAATTTTTTTTTCGTGCTAGTAAATGTGAATCGCAAGCAAGTAAAAAGCACTAAGATCGTGTCATAATCCTGAAAGAATCCCAATTTGATTCATGTGAATAGCCTATATATTGTGAGAGAACAATTATACTATAACTATTCAATTCATGAAAGAAACAATAATAAGATTATAGACAGCAATAATGAAACTATATAAAACTGTTAAAACCTTATATACAGCTGCTTTAAAATTATACAAAACTGTTTTAAAACTATATAAAACTGTTTTCAACTCCTTCAAATATATGAAATCAGCCTGGATATCAAAAAGCAATTTGTCATGTTTTCAAAAGGGGGATTAGATAATAAATGGATGTAACCATTTATTAAAATTGTTGTAAAAGGAAAAAAACAGCTTTAAACTGAAGCGTGATATATCAGCTATAATTTCCTTAAAGAACTGCCATTAATCAAAATCAACGATATGAATAACATTTTTTTATGAAATATAAAGGATTAGTTATTATCGAACTCTGATGAGTTTGCAGTTTTGGAATAATTAGTTGGAAAATAATTTTACCAGGAGAAGAACTTTGTCATTTTGAGCCATGGGCAAATTAGTAAATCGATCATTCTTTGTACTACTATATACAAAGTCTGTGTGGGAATAGTTTAAAAGGGAGGCATTTATTAATAGTTGAACCATCTTTATTTTATCGCTATAGAATGAATATGCCAAACGAAAGGGGGGGGGGATATTTTTTTATTACTAAAGCAAAGGAACGAAAAAAAGTAAGGATGAAATTAATATTTTCAAACGTTTATTTGAAATCTCCTCTAATTCTTTTTGTTTCCTTTAGTAGAATAAATTTTCTTACAGTGATTACTGTCGAATTTGATACAGATACGTCGCAATAATTCTGAATATCATTTGAGAATTTGAAAAGAGAAATATATATTTTTTAAATATTATCTATCGGTTTCATTTTTTTAATTTAGAATGCACCGATTTAATATATATAAATATTTCTTAATATGTATTATCACGAGTTTGCAATGTTGCTTAACAATGCAAATATTTACATCGTAAGGAAAACAATCTGACAGATAGTAAATTCTGTAGATTTTTGAAAGGATGTCGGTTCAGTGATACTCGCCCTTGGCAATAAACTTAGTGGCATATTTCTCAACTTCAGCAATAAAATGGGTGATACTGAACTCTTCAGGAATTTTCGCTATAGAATAAATTGTAAGCGAATTATTAGGTTGGTGCGTATGAAATGTCGGATTCTTAAGTGATTGTATAAAACTGCATATCTTTCTTCAAAAGCTGTTTATTCAATCAAAGTATGCTCCATTCGCTTCAATACACTTCTCCCAACGAGATTTTAAAGCGTAGATGCCTGTCTTAAAAAAATTTTGGTCTTTAGAATTAATAAACTCTGATATCGAGTTTTTTAGACTGTCTTCATTTTCATAGTGTTTGCCCCTTAAAAACAGCTCTAAATGCTTGAAAAAATGAAAATCGGTCGACGAGAGATCCGGTGAATATGGTGGATGCTGCAAAACTTCATATTCCAGTTCGTTCCAGCTTATTTCGCTCTGTCAGTGCGTGCGGTACCCACTTGTCCATCTTCTTAACCTTGCCAATCTCAGAAAGGTGTCTCAATATCGTTGTAGGGTCAACTTTCATCCTGATAGCAAGTTCCCTCGTGGATACGGCTGGATCCGCTTCCACTAGAGCCTTCAGGTCATCATTCTTCACAGACGTTTTGGGTCTTCCGCGCGGCTCATTTTGCAGTGAAAAATCGCCAGTCCGAAATTTTTCGAACCAACGCTGCACTTTCCGATCGTTAACCGTATTCTCCCCAAACGCTTGGTTTATGTTGCGTGGAGCTTTTGCAGCACTATTACCAAGTTTGTACTCATATAAGAAAATGACGCGAATGTCGGCAGAATTCATATCGGCAATAAACTCAAAAGAAATAACAAAAGGGAAGACCTTCGAGAAAACCTATTTTGCTGAAATGAGTCTCTGGCAATGGACAATACGACTATGAATGAGGTTATGCCAAAGACAAAAGTATAACGAAAACAGGGAGACAAACGTCCGCATGTAAAGAGAATCCGACATTTCATACGCACCAACCTAATATGTTGATTAGTCGAGAAACATCTGTGCTCTAGTTCCAGAAATTCTAAAAGTCCACTAGTCTAAACTGAAGTCAGCCGCATAATGAGAAAGAATGTTGATCGAGGCGCATAGTCAGAGCAAAATCAACAATGGATTAGTTGGCTGATGCCAGCGAAACGAGTGCAGATCAAGAGAGTGATGGACTGAAAATTGAGCCTCGTGTTTTGGTGACTTGGAGACAAGTACTGAGGCAGCACCGAGGTGTGTGTTGAGTAGTCAATCATACATTAAGATTCAGCAGTTGGAGACAGTGAAGTATAGCAGGCGTTCGCGGAGACCATAGTGTATAGGTTCGTAGATTTTCTTTTCCGGTTGAATTCTGTCGGGCCGCTTTGCATGCTGTTATGGTTGTTTTCTACCGATTTTTTATTGTCAGTCGTTGTTTGTTGCGAGTATTACTGGCTATTGTTTCTGTACCTCTTTGCATTTACTCGACTCCGTATAGAATATACACTCTTTCCTCATAAACTACTGCTATTTAGAGAAAATGTGCTTATGTGCAACAGCTGCCAAGTTCATTTTGCTATTCACTACATTTTTATTGACTGCCTTGTCTTTCAATCTTATCGTTCTTGTTTTTTACCTGGTATTGAACATTACAGGACTTGGTGGGCAAAAATACCATCAAAATATTTTTAAATTTTTAAGAGCTATTAGCTTTTTTACACACATTTAGTATTATTTTTCTGTTTATGTTAAATATTGCTATTTATGTCCTTGTTTTTGACATTAATTTTATGGAATTCTGTCTCTGCATATCTGTGCTATATTTTTTTAAAATGTCTTTTACACTTTTATCTTTTGATTGGCGCTGCATAGACATACATGGCTCTTGCGCCAGTAAATTACTCAAAACCCAAAGCAATCCAAACATTTTTTTCTTGGCTGCACTTAGTAATCTTATCATTTGGTGTGTATTCGTGTCAATAATGGATGTTATTTGTTAATGATGCTTGTTGACTGTACATCACCATACACCCACTACAGCGATTTAAACGGAATTGCTTTAACAGTATTTTTTCTTACACACATTACCTTGCATTATATATTTCATATATGTTTTACTTCTTGAAGTTTAACCTTTCTTAATACTGTCACAAGAATTGTGAAGTTAAAAAAAAGTGTCAGTTATGTCAGTTTCCAAGCCCGTTGACTATTATCTGTCAGCAATTCAAACCGAGTCAGTGTCTCGGTTGTTTTTCCAGTAACCCCAAATAGCCCCAAGAGTACGACTTAGCTACTTCGTGCGTCATATTCATACACCTCACAGATAGAAAAGAAAAACCATGCCCGAAACGGGACTCGAACCCAGGGTGCCCAGTTTCATTAGATTTGGTTTTTTGGACAAGGGCCGAAAATTTGGTCATGCTAGATAAAATTCTTTTAAGTTAAAATTTCGAAATTCATTTGCGTACTAACTAAAGTGAAACAAAGTAGATAGCCTGAAAAAAAAGGGTATTAGACTAAATATGTTAATAAAAAACCAACTGATTTAACAAAAGGCGAGAAGTAATGTAAAGTTTTTCCAAGTAGAGTAGATAAAATAAAATTATAATATTTAAAAAAATGTAACTGCTGTGGATAAAAATTTGGGCATTCAAGAAGCACATGTCGGACGGACATAGTGCAATTGCATCGAGGACACTTTGGATCTTGTTCTCCTAATAGCAGATGACGAAGTGTATATCGAGTATGGCCCGCTCGTAATCTAGTGATAACTAGATTCCGGGTCGTCAAGATCACGAGGATTAAAAAAAGTGCTCGATTTGATATACTGAAAAATTTAGAAATGCTGAGATGTACAAAAAAATCAGTAATTTTAGAAATTTAAACAAACAAATTGTTAATTAGCAACAGCTATAGCCATACATATAATATTATAGTAGCAGTACTTTAAAAAAATGTGTTTAATATCTTTACACAATTTTATTTTAAAGTAGTTTTAAAATAAGTTGTGCAAGATAATACGATCCTATGTTAATAAGAAAACAATATAAAATTTCGGTATATTTTTAATCACTAATATAAGTACTCATTGTGACCATCTTCGCACATATGGCACAAATTATATAATCATATGTGTCATATTTCCTTTTGTATGTCAGAACCGATTTCTCCAAACTTTGCATGTAAGAAAAACTGCCAACTTTTCAAAATGTGAAAGTTGATTAAATATTCAATTAATTTGAAATTAGCGGAATTTTTCTGTAGCTACTTCGGATCATGTAAGAAATGTTGTAATAATATCATAAAACTGAAACTTTTACCTTTTCATTGATACTAAATTCCTTTCTGTGCAATTTTTTCCATTGTGTTTCATTCTTTTGCAAATACTCCCGACGATTTTGAAATACAGCAAAACATTAATATAATCTACAACTATTGTTTGAAGTTTCTGTCTTTTATTTTTTAAAATTTTTATGTTTGTTTAATATAGTTATTTTATAGCATTAAAATAATTGACTTACACTTCTGTTTTAAGCGATAAAAAGTCTCAAGGACAGTAAATAAGTAACAAAAGTGTTATAAAAAGTACTACAAAAATAATTTTAACATTAAATATTGGGTTGTTCGGAAAGTCATTTCGTTCTTTTTTTGTCAAAATGAAAAGAAATTTTCGTTTAATGAATAAATTATTTATTAAATTTTAAAATTGCCATTCTGGTCTAATACCTTTTGCCCTATTTTTGGTAGTAACATGATTACACGCTCATAAAAGTTTTGGTCTTTGCTGTAAAAAAAAACTGATCGAGGTGGTTTTTGGCCTCCTCATTTGAAGGAAAAATTTTGCAAATCAGTTCTGGTACTGATGTACTGTTAACACATCTTCTCCACACATATTGGCTAATTTATTTCTGGCTTGACAGCATTTTTACCTTTTATATAGCAAAAAAGAAAAAAAATGACGAAAATGCTGTTTATTGCTCTCCATATTTAAAAGGGCACCATCCAAAAACTACTGCGAAGAATCAGCTGCACTTTTTCGCACTCAAGCCTTGCTATATCAGCTCTTAAAAACATAAAACGATTTTGCGGTTTAAGTATGAAATTGGATGCGAAAAATACAATTAAATCCTCTGTCGGGAAAAAACGAAATTACTTTCCGAACAACCTAATACTTTCACTTACAACGATTTTGAATTCTAAGCAACACCAGGGAAAAACACGAGTATAACTACTCGTTTTAAATATAATTACGATTTTGAGATATCCTTTTTTATTGCGCCCTTATAATTTTAAAAGTAAAGTTAAATGTTGAAGCCTTAAATTCTCTATCAACTTTATAAAATAATGTGTTATTTTACTTTTCCTTCATGTAAGTCGCAATATGTAGGCAGTATTAATTTCTATAAGTATTATATTAAAATGAATATGAATTTCGATAGATTCCCGGTACCACTATTAAATATAGTATTCTCAATCATGAAATCAGAATAATGAAGTGGAAAGTTAAATATTTGTGGCCAACCTATAATAAAGTTAAAATGTGTCTCTAACTTAAATCTAGATTTTTACCTTACTTTGCATCGTCAATTGATTAGTTAATATGAAAAATCAAGCGATATTTTGATAATACAATAATGAACTTTTATAATTTTAACTCTTTTACATCAAATTTAGATTAAAATTTTAAAATTATTTAATTTTAATTAATATATAAATAATTTCTCATAATTGCTCTGCAATAAATATAAATTATAATGTCATCGATAGTAAAATTCATGGAATTTCGAAATGATTCTGAGAATTATCTTTAATCTAATTTGTAATTACAATAATTTAAAAATCAAATTAATTTATATAATATTCAGTATAAAATTAAAATGAATGATATTCTCTTTGTTTTCTTATGATCAAAAGGTGTATGTATTAAATAGTGATTAAAATATATGTACTTGTAAACAATGACTTCAAAAATTATTTTGAAGTTAAAAAACTGTTTGAAGTTTTATTACAGTAACTTTTCCTTGTGTCTTAATTTCGCTAAAAAAATTTAACAGTAAAAAAAAAAAATATGTCTACATATAAACCGATTCCTGGAAACAATACATTTTTTTCCAATTCTAAAAGATTTTTATAGAATGTGCATCAGTATTGACAGTTTTTACCAATTGCTGCCATTTGGGCAGACAATAGACATAATTCTGTAAATTCATTATTCATTGTAAATAGTGTACTGTTTATTTAAATTGCAACACTTTATTAAAGAAATTAAATAGTTCTGGAAAATCAATTTATTCCTTCAAAATAAGAGTTTTTTGTAACTGCGTGTTACCACCTATTCTTGCTACAAAAGTAGAAAACTCCACTCTAATCTTCCCTTGGGATCTTTGAAGCATTAGATTCCTTGCTTATTTCGCACAGATTATTGTAATGCTAGTATAAAGAAATTTCATATGAACACACCGAAACCAAAGCAACAAAGTAAGTAGAGAATGATTTCTAATTAATAAATCCACTAGAGGTATTTTTTGTATTCATAATATACCTTTGACTCGTGAAAAGTTCTGTTTTAGTATAAAATAATAATTCTGTAGCTCTCAAATAATCCCATTTGAATTATTGATACATCGAAGATAGAAAAATAATCTTTAATAAGCTAATATGCTACAGAAAATATGTATCATAATATAAAAATAAAAATTAGTTTTTTGTTAACCAAGCTTACCAAAGTACGCACATAAATCGCACCGGTGCTAAAATTACATTACTTGGATATTTATGAAGCAAAGCCATATATAATTCCTTTTTCTGCCCCTTTATAATTTGCTATCAATCATTGCAAATTCTTATTTGAAATTAAAAATTCAAAAAATGTTACGTTAATTTAGTTTTCTTTATTTTCTGCATAATTATTTTCTTGGCGAAATCACTCTTTCATTCGAAGTGGGATCTAAAGGCTGTTCATCAGTTTCTTCTCCTCCATCTCTTCCTCCATTGCACATTTCCCCTTGTATAAATGCAATCATTTGTTCCATGCACTCCTCTGGTGTTTCTTCAGTAATCTCGCATCGCACTGCTTCCATATCACGATACATGCATTTCTATATAAAAGATAGATGTTATTTTTCGACATCAAATGATTTATATTAAAAGTATAAAATATTTTCAGCAGACTGGTTATTGGAAGAAAATGTGAAGGTGAATATGTGAGATTCGTTTTTAATATTTTAAAACAAAGATAATAAAGAATATATATGTGAATGGTATAAAATATCTTGAATTTTTGTATGCTTTATATATTCAGTATTATATATATTCAGTATTATATATATTCAGTATTATTTATTGTTTATGTGTAGTTGACCGTTAACTTATTTAATCCTACTGACGCTTGTAACCTCTATTCTACAACCACCTTTCCTAAGAGAAATAATATTATTTTTAAATGTGATAAATGTTTCGAATTCTGATAATTACTTTTAAGAACATGGTAATTTCGTATGCTAATTTTACTTTTAAGACTGACTTACATTCATAAAATCTTGGGTATTGAAATTTTGTTTAATTTAATTCCGCATCGATATCGATTTCTTTTATTAAACATTCGATCTTTGTTTCTTTGCTCTCTTTGATTTTCTTTAGACAAATTCTTTCAAAGATTTTAAAATTTCGGATTCTCTATTATAGCTTAAAAAAATATAGGTGAAAAAATTGTGGATTGACAACATTTCTAACTTTAACTTATTACTAAAAATATTTGTTGAAAATTTTATTAAATATTATAATGCTTGGTGGATGGTTGCAACATATTTTTTTTTTTAAGTTTGATGGTTTACTTTAGAATATTCCTGAAATATATGCAATATACGTTGTTGAAAAAAAAATTCTTCATGTTCCAAATCATTGGTGAATAAAACCTATCGCTTTTTAAAACACTTCTGTGTCATTATACGGTTTCTGCCATTTTGTTTTACAAATTATAGCATCAGATTTAAAAAATGTATATATTCTATTGAACGATACAAAGGGCGGGAATACATTTTTGATGTTACTGTAGTTTCGACTGACAGAGGACAAGCCAGAAAATGTGCCTCTTCTTTTCGGTGATGGATCTTCGTGTCTCCCTCGTTTTACTAGATGTAACCTCTCAATCAGCTCTAATAATAGTCAAATATCGCAGCTGATATATTCTCATTTTGTCCTTATTGCTTCATTCTTATTTTACTATTCCTTTCATGCAATAAATTTGTTGCCCCTGTGTGCAACAGCTGCCAAGCTCAATTTACTGTTCATCATATTTTAATTGACTGTCCTGTTTTTAATACTTATCGTTCTCGTTGTTTTACCACGTCTTCAACACTACAAGACTTGGTGGGTGAGAAAAACCACTCAAATATTTTTGAATTCTTAAGAGCTATTGGGTTTTTTACGTACATTTAGTTTCCTTTTAACCTGTATGCGTTAAGCATTGTTAATTAAGTTATTGTTTTTTACGTCACTATATAAAAATAATAAGGCTCATAGATTTAAATTTCAAGACACTAAAAAATTTTACACATCCAATTCATAGTTTTTATCTTCTAACATCTCTGCTATTCATTTACAAATGAATTTTTTTTAAATATCTTTTATACTTTTACCTGTTGATTGGCGCAGTTTGGCCAAACATGGCTCTTGCGCCAATAAACCACATATAACTCAACTCAACGCAATAAATTTGTTGACTTTACTTTGTTCTGGCCATTGTCGGTTATTCTCACTTTAAAGATTCTTAAAATAAAATAAAATGATAATTAGAATGACTCGAAGAATATTATAGAACAGTTTAATTTTAAGAAGCGAGTTAAATCATATTAGCTCATAGCACTGTATCTGTATTAAAAACAGGTGTAAATTTTTCTAATGCAGCAGCAGAGCTACTTGTCCAGTAATACAATATCTGCGCGTCGAAGAATAAATTCGATTCATCTGAAATAACTCATAAACGGAATAAACTTTAACGGATGCAGCAACTTCACTAGACGTACACATGCAACTAAATTTGTATCATGTATTAGTTCCAGTACAGTCGATATTACAAAACAGTTGACTCAATAGGCGTAGTTTCCGGTTTTAAAAAGTGCTGAAGGTGTAAAAAGAAATTGATTTCAATCAAAATGTTCGTTCAGCAATTTATCGAATTAATTAACAATAAGTTAATTCACAATGTAACTATATTATAATTAGAAATATATGGTGTTTATCAAAATGTTTATGCAGTGTTCGGATAATATAACAATTTTACGCAAGCCTATTTCTTTGGGGGGGAGGGAAACGTTTGCATGTTTTAAGAAGGAAAAAAAAACTTTAATGTATATAATCAATAACAAGTTGATGTCATTTCTTTTATATTTGTAACAAAAGTTATTGTTATAAACGAGAAAAAAATTCTGTTCATCACTGCAAAAA
This sequence comes from Argiope trifasciata, assembly GCA_026543055.1. Taxonomy (NCBI): domain Eukaryota; kingdom Metazoa; phylum Arthropoda; class Arachnida; order Araneae; family Araneidae; genus Argiope; species Argiope trifasciata. Next base: position 79,195 of record JAPMOQ010039051.1, read on the forward strand.
AAGCGAGCCAAAGAATACTGTTGTTGATGTATGTCGTAAGCTTTTTCGATTTCTTTCAATGAATACATCTACAAATGATATGAAAACAGATTTATGTGTATCAATAATAGGATAAAATGTAGTTCCTTTGAGAAAATGTGGTACAAATGTTCGGATAATAGCTTGTATTTACGAAAAAAGGCACAACATATTTTTGGAAACTGACCAGAAAATTCTTTTCAAGCATTTTTCCAAACGAATTAACATAAATTGAATTATAACTTAACATCCAAACGTTTATTTTCTATAGAATTAAGCAAAATTCAACATTTTATCGATATAAATATTTGTCTGATTCATTTTTTTAATGGAAGGACTAGCGATATTTTTTGCAAGTCTCAAGCAGTAAAGTTGCAAACATAAATAATTTTAAAATAAAAAATAACTTTTTTATGCATTTTCATACCTTATGATCTTGTTCTTTGCAATTTCCTGGGCCAATTTGTCCACTTTGCATCATTTCTAAAGATATATAAAAAAATCAATCTTTCTATAACATTGCATCAAAACGAAGTGAAAAATTCATTGAAATAAGTAATCAAAGAAATTGGTTTTTTAGTACATCCTTTCATTTACTTAAGCTAAATTATATTAACATAAAAATCTAATACTATAATACGAGGAATGGTTGCCAAGTCGAAAATCGCTCCAGAATTAATAAACTCCGGTAAACTTGGGGGTCTGGGGTTTTTGGCCACGAGGAATCAATTGGCGCCGGTTTTGAAGCGCTATGGTCGAGCAGTTCGAAGTTACAGATAGGATATTTTCAAACTTAATTAGTTCGCCATAATGGCTACTTAAATTTTCAAGCAGTAACGTGCTGCCATCTATAGACAATATGGCGAACTAATAAAGTTTTATGTTTATGCTGTTATAGGTTTATAATATGTTTCTTATGTATGTATATATGTTTGGTTTTTCTAAATAAATTTGTCAAAAATATTGAACTTTAACACACTTCAATCTTTACTTTTACTTTACCTTTGTATAGAATAGTTCCGTTTCCAAACTCTTTGTTTAGAATAGTTTACAATGGTGCACTTTAACCGGTTATCTTTTCACTAATGGTTTCACAAATTTTCTTATGGCATGTATTGTTTTGATAAATCACAATTGAAAATTTAAATCTTCGAGTTAGCTTCGATACCTGTTTTCTCCGAGCGGAGCTCGGTCACCCGCTGGTAAATATAAAAGCAACATTCAATTATAAGTCAGGGGAAAAGAAAAGTAAAAATTTATTTTGAATTTTACTTATGCATTTATTACACATAAATCAAATTATATTGCTGTCAATTGCCTTAAGAATTAGTATTTATATTATGTTTACTTTTAATGACAAAACATTTTCTAATTGCAACCCATATTAAAATTATTATAAAGCCTGACATTTAATATCTTCAATTAAAACTTCATAATTAATTACTTGCCATAAAAATAACTAATTACAGAAAATTGATTATTAATATGAGTTTTCTTTACAAGAAAATAATTCATGGTTAAACTTGATATAGTTTATAACTACATTTTTAGTAAGATTTTTTGGTAATAAATAATAGTTTACTGTCACAATGCTGAATTAAAGCAACAGTAAATGAGATTGAGGAAAATAAAATAAATTTTAATCAAAAGAACAATTTATGCTGTCTAATTACTCATAAAAAATGTGATATAAGGAATAAAAAATAATATCGTTTCACGTTTACACACGTTGGCTTTAACCAAAAGAAAGTTCATAACTACCTTTGGCTTCTGCACAGGCAGAAATTACCGAATGAATCCAAAATGATATCATTTTACATATACTCACATTGGCTTTAATCTAAAGAAAGTATACATTTTTTAATTGTGTGCGATTCATTGCTATCATAAAATGGGAATATAATGGAAGATGAAACAAATTTCCAACCAAATAATGCAAACTTACCACAATGCTTAGTTCTCATAGCTTCTGCCAGACTTGTACAAGCAGGGAACATATCATAAATATTAGGTGACCCATGTGGTCTTCTATGACCACCAGGTCCGCCCCAACCTCCATGAGGTCCTCCTTTAGGTGGAGGACCACCAGGACCTCCCCAGCCTCCTTGAGGCCCTCCTGGAGGTGGAGGACCACCAGGCCTTCCCCAACCTCCGTGAGGCCCTCCTGGAGGTGGAGGACCACCAGAACCTCCCCATCCTCCTTGAG
>JAPMOQ010039051.1:81428-130650 GCA_026543055.1 Argiope trifasciata
CCCTCCTGGAGGTGGAGGACCACCAGAACCTCCCCATCCTCCTTGAGATGGAGGTCCACCACGACCACCACCACCTCTGGCATGTGCACAGGCAGAAATTGCCATATAGAAAACCAATGAGATAGTAAGAAATGAATCCATGGCAATGAATGAATTGGCACAGAAAAGGAAAATATTTCATCTTTATCGTTTTTATAGTCAGCAGTCATGCGTTATGGGAAATTGCGTGATGCTTAATGGCAGAAATATAAAATAAAGCTTTCAAAAGGAAGCCTTAGTTTCCCTGTTTTCAAACAGCGCTGTAGTTTCAAAAGTTTCGAATATATATGCAGTATGTGTATTTAGTCCTTATTTGTTTCGCTGTGGCATGTTGTGTAATTGTTGAAATATTTTGTAACATGCAAATCACAGCTGTCAAAAAAGAAATGTGTCAAGGGCAGATCTATTTTGCTATTTATCCCTAATACTGAGAATGAAGCTAACAAAAGAAGGAAAAAAGAGGGTTAGTATAATTCATGTTTGTTATTGATGTTCGTCTTGTTTTATTTTCATGTCATGTCTTCACATTAATTTAAATCTCTTAATATGAGATTTTCTACTGTAGTTTTAATTTCTGTTTCTTTTTTCACTTTTAAGCATCTAGGTTGTAATAACGACACATCAAATTTAAATCCAAACTCTTCAATATCATTTTTAATTAAATAATATATTATTTAGTATAATTTTTGAATTATGAAAACTGTTGTTACCGAAAATAATTTTAATAATCATCAACAAATTTCTTCAGATTTGTATGTCAATATAACGCACCAAAATAAATCGAGCAGTGAACTATTATTATTCTAAAGTACCTCAGATCCTTTATCTCGGCCAGACGATAATGCTTTACCGTTAGTTGCTTTTTTTCTAGTTATCAGATTATAGGATTTGTTGGAGAGTTACATTTCATCCAGATAAGTGGTTAAAGAAGATCAATCCTTTACCAGAGATAACAATAAGAACATGAGATCAAGCACACAAAATAAAGAAAAAAGATGAAAGCACAGAAAATATTAATCGCATGAGAAATAGTGAACTTAGTAAGAGAATAGTTATCCTTCTGAATGAAATGAGTCGAATTTCATCTCCAGGCTGTATTTCGATTTCAGTTTTTTCTGTTTTTTGAGTGATGGAACTGTGTTCGATTACAGCATATTAAATTTATAGAACATTAATATTCATCATTTATATATTAATTTTCATCATTTAGTTTTATTATTTACATTAATTTTGGAATTTCAGTATTGTAAGCATTTTACTCGGATTATTTTATTATTCCACCGGTGCCCTGGCAAAAGGGTAGCACTTATTCCCCGTGATCTGGGCGTCCTTGGATCGATTCCCTGTTCGGGCATGGCTATTTTTCTATTCTGTTATATTTGTGAGGTGTGTGAATGTGCTCCTCTGAACAAAAGGGCTGTGCAAGCGAATGTGGCATATGAAGTAGATAGTCTTGGCCCTAGTTGGTGCAACTGAAAAAACAAGAGCTCGGCTTGAATCGCTAACAGATAACTGTCAGTTGGCTCATAAATCACAACACAAAAACATTTATTATTCAAGCAATTTTTGTACTATCTAACGTTTAAATGATGACTGAAAGATACAAAACATATTACCAATGTGCTGCTCACAAATTTAAATCAGTATAGTTAAAATACAAATTCTTTATTAGTTAATGGGATCATTCTAATTTTTTGGTTTTTTCAAACACGTTTTGACTTTAAACATATTGCAATTTTAATAGTCCACAATTCCATGGTCAAAAAAAAAATATTGCATATTAATCACAAATAACAAATCAATTGCTAAACGACTATGGTCCAAGGAAAACAACTGAATTTTTGGACCTTTGGTCAGAATTTTAGGATTCAACCTAAACTCGATAAGTTAGTGGAGTCCTAAGGTCAAGGTTCAACCCGTCTGTATCGGGCACGCTTCATCATTAGAAACGGATAGTCGATCCTACACTATTTTCTGTACCTACTAGGGTGGTGAAACCTAACCATCATACAAGAAGCTTTTCACCTCCATATGTAAGGAAAGAATCAAAAGCTAATTAGATTATAATTCCTGTTTATTAATATAAATATTGTAATTTGAATAAAGAGACTGGGTGGTGTCCCCAAAAGTGAAACAAACATTCTTTTCATTAAATATTGTATAAAATCCCAATCGTAAGAGACATAGTAGATTACATATAAATAGAGTTCCAATTGCAATAGACATAGTAGATAGTTTGAAATAGAGTCCTAATCGCAATATTTCATCAAATAATGTGTATGTAAATAGTTTGACTTTTGTGATTTTGGATAATAAAAAAACTGTGAAAACTTCATTCACGACCTCTATGTGCTAGTTCGTCAGTTAAAATGAACTCTTTTGGGATACATTGAATTGTCCATTTACCAAAGATTTTCAGATTTTATATGCAGTTTCATAATCTATATTATGCCCGTTCAGTAGTAGTAAAATACTTCATATGTTCTTTGTTTTACTTATGGTTCTTTTTTGCTACCTTTTAATCAATCTTGTAATAAAATGGAGTCTTGTATACGATTTTGCTACCAATAGACATATGTTTAAAAATAAATGCATTTTTCATATTGTCTCCCAAATACTAAAAGTTAATTAAAACGTTCATTTTTACAGATTTTTGAAACATTAATTACGCATATAAAAAATCATTTGCTCTAAAACAAATGCTTTAAAAATGTAGATGTAAATTTGAACCAAAAGCTATTTCGTGTTCAGAAAAATTATTCTCTGAAGTATTTTTTTTCCAGAATTTTATTATTTGAATATTCAAAGTAAAATAGAAATAAGTTGGTTGAATTTATTTTCTAAAACGACATTTGTTTAAAAGGAAAATATCAACGCCATCAGCAAATTTTTTCGATAATGATTTACTTTTTCGTACCACTCGTTTTTTTTTTAAATTCGAGTAAATTTTATGTTTTTTAAACTTAATGGAATTTTTATTATTGAATGAATATTGTCTTCTTTTAAATGGTTTTGAAATGTTTTTTTCTTTATTTTCATAAAAATGTATTTTTGTTTTAAACTCGTTTTGCCTATATAGACTGTTAAATATATTAGTAATTTGAAATTTGTCTTCCCATTAGGGGGCAAAATATGAAATTGAAATTTTTTATAAAGATTTGAAAGATGAAGAATTTAATTTATGGTATATTCTTTCAAATTTGCTGCTAGTATTCTCCTCAGGGGCTCACTTTCTTTAGGTGAGTAAGGGTGTCCCAACAACGAGGTACTCAGGGATCTTTATTCCCTTCATGCTTATTCTCCCATGATTCCTTTTTTTTTTTTACTGTCATTCCCTTACTGTAATCGTCCATTCCTCATTTGCCGTCGTGGGAGCTCTCAATAAGAAGCTGTCAGCTTAGGAACCTCTTAATTACTGTGTTGTTTTTTCATTCTTCCGGATGAAACGGAAAGTGGCAAGAAGTTTGGTGTGTAGAAGGAAGTTGATGAAAATTTATGATATTCCACCAAAAATAAATATGTGGTCAGTACCGAATCAGTTACCGAATCAATTCGAAATGTAAAATTAATTCCTCTATATATTGGACACACAAGGTATACAAATATATATTTACTACTTGCTGAACAGGTGCCTGATTTTATGAACTATGGTGTAGTTAATTCTATTGCTCATATTGTTACTCAATGTTCCACTTTTACTCCTGACTGTTTAACTCACTTTCATTTATCTATTTTAAATCTAATTGACCTGGTGGATGATAAACCTCACTCAAAACTTTTTGACTTTTTTTTCATAACATTTAAAATTTTGGGTTTTTTTTAAAAAAATCTTTTGCCAAATCGTGGTAAGTCATGGATCTTAACTTTTGACGCTATAAAAAGAACTCTTGCTTTATTTACACTTTTTTGACAAAAAGCGTAAATAAAACAAGTTTTTGAAACTCTCCGTGAATTAAGCATCATATCCGAAATTGGATCTTAGGCTTATAAACCGCATTATACCACCACCACCTGCTAGTATTCTTTGGAATTTCGATTCATTTCTGAAAATCTGTTTGTTTTTCAAGTTATTTTTTATTATTTTACTAAAAAGGCAAAGGAATAAAGATTTCTCGTTTCTTTCCATTTGATTGTTTGGTACAGGCTTGAAAAATTTTGCATAGCAAATGTGGAACTATGCTGTAAATCTCAATAATAAAATTAGATATTTTACGCGTCGTTTATTACGCTTCAAAAATATAATTTTAAACTTATTTGCTGCCTCCAATATGTTTCTGGCAACTTTTGTTGATTAAATTCGTTCCTTTCATTTCTTTTTGTCTGTTTAACTTCTATAACGCAGTAAATCTTTTTTCAAAATTCAATATAACTAAAATTTCCGGCTCTAACTCCATTTTTTGAAGAGCTTGTTCAAAAATGTTACTTTCTATTTTTACATATTAGTTAGCGAAATGTAGTAGTACAAAACACAATCAAATTAGGGCTTTTGATTTTGCATATTTTTCATATTTTTCAGTTTTTGCATATGAGTGTATTAAAAATATGAGATTTCGAATTTCTAGAACGAAATTCCGAAACTAATTTTAATTCATTTATCGTTATTTTGCCAAAATTTATTTTTAAATATTCATTCATGTAAAAATGAAGAATTATAACTAAAATTCTTGCCATGCAATACGAATTAATGTAGTAAAATATATTATGTAGTCCTTGTAAAATATTTTTTATTTATTAAAATAAATTAAACATTTTTACAAAAATAAGATTGCTACCAATGAAGGGTTCATTTTAAAGCGTGAAAATATAACAATTTTATTATGATCTGATCTAAAACTTTGTTTCATATTTAATTAAAAAGACCTTTTCTTCCCTTAGTTTTGAATATTCTTTTCATAATGAGCATTTACTACTCAAGGATGTATTATTATTTATTACTCAAAAATGTATTAAATTACTTTTAATAATGAGTTTTTTAATATGTTAGATGTAGGTTCTAAGATTACGTTATAGAACAATTGTACTTGACAGATGTTTTGTATCGCAATTTACAGTTACGTATCAGTCTATACGAATTACCATGTTAATACATTTCTGTAGGAATACATACTTGTACACACAGTTCAGAGGATAATATTTTTCGAGGAACCATAATATGATTTCTTTAAAATTCGCGTTGATTTGACATTGGATATATTTTGTGAAGTGCGATTTGCTTAAATTGCTTTAGTTTTGTCTTTTTTGGTTTATTTTGTTGTTTCACCCTATATGTGTAACATTGTATTTAATTATTTTATTGATTTACATCTGAAAAAAAATTTAAGGATATTTATAAAGAAGCTACAATCTCAGATAATCATATAACATGTATTGTAGTGTTTCTCAATGTAATGGGACAAGCCTATGAAGATGTAATTGACTATTCCATGTTTGAAGTGGTTCTCTGAGAAATGATGCGTCCCGTGCATATGCTCAACGTGACACGCAAATTGTCGCTTATTCCATACGTTGTCTTTAAATTTCAAAAATGAAAAGCTTTTGGTCATTTTAATTTTTTTTCTGCTATACGTAGAGGAAAAAATAAAAGTATCCAAAAAAAATCGAAATAGAATTTAGAAAAAAAAATCTTACTTTAAAATTTTTTTCATCAATTTTAAAATCTATTCTAAATCTGTATTTCAAAATTTGCATGAAAAAAATTCCTGTTTAAAGGAATTCAATTCGGTAAATATTTTTATGCATCAAAGTTAGTATAATATGCATTGAAAGGATAACTAAATAAAACTATTCCATGGAGAAAATATTTTTTAGAATTACAATTTTTTTCTCTCCCTGTAATATTTTCAAAAATTTTGTTTTGGCAGATAGTCAAATTCCCTTTTTTTCATTCAGACACATTCCAATGATGAAATGTTGAACTGGCAGTATGTATTTTGAAAGATAAATGCAATAGTAAATCAAAATTATGCTTAAGCAACAGAAAGGAAAATTGCTGAATTCTGAAGGAACGAAATTGGAAACAGTAAATAAATTATTAAGAAATAATTTGTTCTTTTATGGAGAACAGTTTAATTAATCAGTATTACCATAGAATGCAAATATAGCCGTGCCATGCTATTCTAGACTATACACTGGGAAATATTTAAAATCGTCTATTCCTCAAGTGCTTGACAATATTATTTCCTGAATCTCACATTCATTACGACTAGCTTTATGTATCTGAAAATAAAGACAATTTTCCGCAATTTCGAATCTTGCCTTCAAAGTTGAGAATTTTGGGTTTAATGCTGTTTCGAACTTTGAACTATGTGAACATAAATTTTTTAAAATCTAACTGTCCAAACATAACAGCTTATTCTAACGGTTTTTTACAAAGGCCTTTGAGATGTTATTTTGCTCTTCATATTACCTTTTCCTAAACCTTATAAATGGGGTGATTATTTGTTTTGATTTTTTTAAATGAATTTTATTTTCTCCATTTTTCAACTCCTTATTCCGTCCATATCTATTCTATGAATTGATAAATTAATTCAGACCCCTGTCACGGCTTCAAAGTTAAATATGCGAAGCTGAATATCAATCCATCCAATTATCATACCAGTTATTGTTTGAGGCAAATGACCAGAGTTCAAAATTACGTCAATCTTAATATAGACTTTGAGTTGCTTCAGAAATGAGATATGAATACAACGAAGCATAGATATCCATAAAAGGCAAAACGAAGTTGATGGAAGGCAGTTAGCTAACTTCAAGCAGATATGATAGAAGAGAGGAAATGCAAAGCTATCGAAGAAATTTTCAAATATTTAACACAGAACAAAAGCAATATTATTTGAAAGAACAAGAAGTTAAAATTGTATTTCTGAGTATTTCGTTGTGAATATCTAGCCTCTTTGAGTGTCAATCTTTTATAAAGCAAAAGATTGTAATTTACAAGTACTTGACTTTGTGAGTGTATGTGCTGAAAGGGGATTCCAAATAGAGAGATTTGTTTGTGATATTATATTTAATACCAAGTTTAAGGTGCATTAAAATTTTTTTTAATATTTTGAGTAAATAGAACAAAAAACATATTTCATTGTTTCGCTTCTACTTTCAATGACATTAGATTACTACATAATTTGTAATTTATTATCCCACATTCCATAGTGTGTAATACAGTCTCTAGTCTGGGATATAAGAATTTTAGGCTTCAGACCCTTTTTATTGAGATTCTTTTTTTTTTTTACTTTCTTTGTTTGCAATGACATTTTGACTGCTATGAGATCACTGGTGAGCGACAGATCTATATAAGTTACATTATAATACACTCAACGCTACCTGTTAAATTTCTAAAGGATCAAGTAATGACCCATTATATGAAGAGTGGAGAAGGTAAATAAGTATCTGGGGTCTATTTTCATAAATTATGCATGATATAAAATTACAAAGTTGTTTAAAGTATTCTTCCTGCAGCTCCCCATAGAAACCCAAAGATTTTTAAAAACTACTGAGAGGTTATTTCCATTTAATTTAGTTTTCCGAAATTCTATCATTTTCTAGTTTGTTCTATTTTTTACTTTCGCAATGATTAGTAGTTTCAGGCACCGTTCACGTTCTCTATTTTAACCATATCTATGGCCCAGTATGGCCATATATGGCTTCTGCGCAGATAAATACTACCAAACCAAACATTTGTTCTTGTAGCTCTTGAAACGAGGGGTATAACTAACTATAATAAACTATACCATATTCGGTAAGATCGATTTAACCAATCTTAAATATTTGAGTGTGGTTAAATACTGTTTGAATTAAATGGTCAATTCAAATTGAAATGAATGGTGAATTCAAATTGAATTGAATAGTGAATAAACTACTCAAGTAATTTTAAAATCCCAATTAAGTTTCCTAAGTAGAATGTTACACGCAATTTGATTGACTTTAATCTAGATTTTAACATGAGGGTATAAAGGGAATTTCTTCGTAGTTCACTTATCATATTTCAATATTAACAATAATTTAATGTTCCTTATCGAAAAATGTATGGAATTTAATACGAAAATCGTTACTCAGTGTTCATTTGCTGAAGCGACATCTAACAAAATATCAGGTTTAAGAATTCTGGTTACATATTTAGATTAAAACTTTAATCAGAAGAGAGAAAATGTACCTAAATATTCGTTTTGATTACTCAACTTTTGTCCCTCTAAATCAGTATGTTCCCTAAACTGTAGGGTGTTATTTTCTTGGCAATGAAACAAATGCATAATTTAACTGCCACTTCTGACTACTATACCTTGCTACATTAACTATTTAAACACAACGGACATATTATTCAAATTCCTTTCATGATAATTGATAAACTTTTAATAAAAGCCTCAATTATTTTTTCTTATTTTAATTTCGAATCCTGTAAAGTATGTCACAGCAATAAAATTTAATGACATAAAAAATTGGAGGATAATCACTGCAAAAATTATCAGTTGTTGTATTTCAATAACTGTCTTGCAGCTTCATATGAGTTTTTGCTCGTACTTGATAACTTTTTATGACTTTGAGTCTTGTCAAAGGAACTGAAATAGTGTATTTTCATATGATTCACTTGTCACGCCGTGGCCAATGCTGCTTATAAGATATAAAATTAAATAAAACTATTTATGTGAATTTACTGTACTATTCTAATGTTACACCCTTCAGCATTTGTTTAATTCAGAAAATTCTGTCTGGTGACTATTTTTTTATTATTTTTCAGGGGGGAGAGATAAAATAATCTTCAGTAATATTTAAACAAAAAAAATTACATAATAATTTGCAACTCATTTTTAAAAAGACGCATTCAATTAAACTTTTATTACTTGCATTGTTTAATGCAAGTAGTTGTCACGTGCTTCTTGATTATCTTAACTCTCTGACGCTAGAATTGTTTTCATTTGCAAATTTTTCAATTTTTGTCAAATCATTTAATAAACTTAATGACCATCTTCTAAAAAATGATTTATAATAAAAGAAGATTGGCAGTTTAATGAATAGAGGGTAATAATTAGCATTAGAAAATTTTCAAACATTTTCTTCCTGACTATTATTTTTATTTTAACAGTAACTTTCACAATTAACCTAAATATCAGTTATCATAATACTCAAATGGAAAAATAACATTACTGAGAGAAATATCTAGCCATTCATACAGTAGTTTTGCGAGGTTCCTGCCTTCACTTTCATTTTTTTAGTGAATTGCAAATATTGATTATTTTAAATACTGGATTTCTTATCAAAATACTGTAAATAACAAGCAAAACAAATTTGATGTTCGAGACAATAAAACGTGTATCCATTTCGAAATGTGGTTAATTGTAAAGCGTATTTATTTGATTGGTGTAGCCAGAATTAGACAGAGTGGAGCATTTTGTTGCGGTCAGTACAATAGCGTCAGTTTCCATTTTGAAATAATTAAAACAAATAAGTTGAAACATTGCATCAGATATTTTAAGAAGTATGTTACTATTGGCTAATTATGTATCGCCTTTACTTATTTATAATTCGGATAGAGGGTGTTGTAACAGCTGCACGAATTTGCGTTTTATTTATTTTCATTATCCCAGATCATCAATGTGTCTATTGGTGATAACTAGGATCAAACTCGCGATTTTACCATTCGTAGCCAGATAACATGACCACAAGACTGAAAGTGATCATTCAATCTTGAAGATGTTGAAGATGTTATTATAAAGCTTCCACTGCAAGTATTATTCTATTCAAATATCATATTTATTATCAATTAAACATCAAAAAATGCTGATTCATCATCATTTTATCGTTGAGTTATCTGTTTGAGTTGTTAATCTTCGATTTCATCCCCGGAGACGTCTGCTTCTTCGCTGCAAACATCTCCCTGTATGTATGCTAAAATTGCATCTGTGCATTCCTGCACAGGTTCGTCAGTCATTGCGCATCGGACTGTCTCCATATCACGTAACTTGCAAACCTATAAAATAATATATAAGATTAATTCTGTATAATTAGCATTAAATGAATGCACATTAGTTAAATATATGTTTGTTAGATATAATATTTTATGATAACATATAACGTATTAAATATAACATATGGATTAGTTAAATATAAGTTTCGAAGTAGGTTGTTTGAGGGAACTATCGATATAATTTTGGATTAAAATTTGTAAATTCGTGACGAAAGAATAGACAAGGCTCCTTAATAGGAGACTGCCATAAAGAATATTACTACACCTTTGACAGACTTGAAAAAGCACATAAAATTATTTCTTTTAAACAAATGGCAAAGGAAATGGGATATTGATAGTGAATATAAGCTTCATGGAATATAAACCTACTATTCAACTTTGACCTTCTCAAATTACCAGAAAAGCGGATACAGTTATCACTACGTGACGAGCGATTCATATTCGATGTCATTGGCATCTGCTATTAGGAGAGCAAACTCCAATGTGTCCATAGTGCAACAACTGCAACATGTCCATCTAACATATACTTTCTAAATGTCCAACTTTCTATAGATTGCGGTTACAATTTTTAAAAATCTAATAATACTATTCTATCTACTTTACTTGGAAAAACTCTACATTATAACCTCATCCTTTTTAAGATCAATTGGTTTTTCTTCACATATTTAATCTATTGTCCTTCCCTTTTTGGGAAGTTATTATCTATTAATTTTTACTCCACATTGTTTCCTATATCAAGGAATTTTGAAATTTTATTAGAAAGAATTTTTTCTAGCGTGGCCAAATCTATGGCCCTTGTGCTGAAAACTCTAACCAAAGTAAACCATAAGTTCGTGAGATTCCAGTTTCGAGACTTGATTTCTCTAAAATATCTGTGATATATATTATAATTACTTTCGCTATTGTTTTATTTAAGAATATAATTAAGATAATTCATTGTAGACGAAAGATTCAACTACTTCTTCTCTTCCATATGGAGTTGAAATTTAGAGAAGTTCTGAAGTCTAACCCTTGTGATTTGACTATAATTTAACACTTGTTGAATTTATATTTAATTTTACCGCATCAGTTATAACGACGGTTTTTTTACTATCGTCATTGCTTTCATTGTAACTTTTGGCTTAGTTTGTATAAATAAAAGAATATAACAAATCAACATTTATCATAATTCCTTTATTATTAATAAATAAAACCAATATTCAGTAAGAGCTTTTAATTCTAAGCTGAATCAAAATCGGAATATTATGGATACCATTATAAAGGCTGTCGAACATTTTGGATCAATCAATATAATTTCATAAGAAAAATGTAATTAAATTTTTTCTAGGTAATGTTTGGAAGCTATGTATAAATTAACGTAAGTACGTATTGATGTCCATTATTGCATAGATGATCCATAAAATGTAATCATAAAATAGCTAAAGATGTTATTTTGACGGGTCTTGGTATAAATAGTTATGTTTCATACTGATTGTGAAACTTAAAATGATTGAGTGAAAATTGAATAGTAATATATAATTGTTCCTTTATTTCATTAAATACTGTCGTTAAAGGTATCAAAATAAAATTGAAAATTTTTAAGCATGAAATTTCAAAACCTTCAAACTGACTATCACAGTAGTTCTAAAAAGTGTTATAGTTCTTGATAGTTCTAAAAGTAATTTCTAAATATTCTCCAAATGTTAAAATCTCGAAGCTTACATGTATAACTCTTAGGGATATTAAAATCGCTTAATTTAAAGAAACATAATTTATAGAAAAATGACTCATTAAGAATTTATTTCTATTAACAACAATTATAAGCAATAAATAATAGTTTTGTAGATTTTTTTAAAATCTATCTCAAATTTTCTAGTCAGAATTCTCGAAATTATATAGCATAAAATTTGTGATATGATTATTTTCATAGTTTTTAAATTGTTGAAATCTTTCCTAACTAGAAGAAAATTTCTATCGATATGATTGAAGAGAAATAAAGACCAAAATGTTATGAAATAGTCATAAAAAATTATTTTTATAGCCCTCAACCACAAGCTAAGCATATCTTTGATGTGTTTTTTAATTACTTTATTTCGTCACGTCGGATGATTAATTTAACTAATTCAACTCAACGATTTTTACGGGAAAAAAACTCAAAAGATAATTTCCGGGAATCGTTTTCATACGAGGATGGATTTAAATAACTCAGCTAAAAGATTTCTAGTTGAAAAAAAGCAGCAAATGATAATTTTCGAAAAATCTTTTGGATTTCTTTTTTATTCTTTTTTTTTTGTAAATATTAGTTTTATTGCAATTCTTTTCTTACAGATGTGAGCATTATTTTGTCACATAATAAATTTGCCTACTTCCATATCAATATCAAAAGATTCTGATGTAAAAAAATTTTTAAGAATTGGATGTTCTAGTGTTTCATAAATTAGAAAATTTTTTATAGTATTTTGTCGATGCAACTTATTTCGTTATATCATTGGTGTTAAGTTTATCAATTGAGTTATTGTTATAAAATGAAAACAAAGTGAACTCTATGCATGTTATAGCATATGAATATAATGAGAAGAAATATTATGAAACTCTAATTTTACATTGTCTTATTCCAAGTTGTGATATCGCATCTGCTTCCACTGGCCTTGGGAATTAGTATGTTGGTGTGGTTTCATCATACAAGTAGGAACTAAATATTCACTACAGATTATAGATTAGAATTAAATTATTACAAATAAGATTCCTCGAAGTTTAAAGCTCTAAATCGCTCTTAAATGGTTTAGTCTCTTGATTATTTCTTCTCCAACAAACCAGTTATTCTTGTATGTAATTTACTTTTTTTATTTTTTAAATTTAATTAATTTGACAAAATTTGGGACTTTTAGAATTTTAGTTCATAAAGGAAATTAATAATTAATCTTAATCTTTAACCTTAAATCTTTAAAATTTCATTTTTAATGTACCATTTTGATTTATTTTGCAACAAAACTGTATAATATAATTTTTGTGAAAACTATTAGATTATTTTCTGCATTTCTAAAAGATGTTATTTTCCATATTATTCAAATTAATCAAGACGACTCTTTATGAAAATAATTTTGTAAACACTTATATTTACTTTTTCATTTAGATTGTTAAGTCTTCTAATTTACATGAATATGTATTCAAAAATACGATGATTAAGTCAAAAACAGATTTGACCAGTTGCAGTAGAAAGACGTTCCAAGCACTTCCAAGTACGTTTGTTACAAAATTGCCACGCTATACGCATCGGCAAGCAATTATTACGGAAGTAAAAAAATGTAAAAAAAATCCAATTTAGTACTTGGACCTTTTAATTTCTTGCCACCTCAAATGGTTAAATACTAAACCAGAGATAACCTTTATTTTTAAATAAAAGCTAAACAAAACTAAAGGCGAATCAAACATCAATTTTATTGGATTGCATTTTGGATTTTTATGGCTCAAGAACCCTAGTTGGCATTTCTCTACCAAGACACAAAATATAAATACATTAACAAATGCTTAAATAACAAATAAAATTGTCTCCTCGAAGTAAAAAGACTTGAAAAATTTTCTTAAAAGAGGCATTTATAGAAAAAGCTATAAATAAAATCGAAATCTTTGGTTAAAACAAAAAAAAAATTTAAAACATTTGTTCCATCTTAGAGATGTCTTTTTCTTTTTCCATTTGTGGTTATTGTTTTTTCATGGCATAGTCAGATATGGCTCTCGCTCCAGAAAACACAAACTAACCCAACCAACCATTTGTGCTTGTCATGAAAACCGGCGCATGCGCAGTTTTTCTAGAACTTTGATACATTGTTTTATTCTTAGTTATTGAATTTTGAAGCGTCTAGTTAGAGATGTAACTTGAATATCTGTTTGTGTATATTTTCGGGTTCTTCAATAAATGAAATTCTGTGTTTAGTAATATTTTTGATTCTTGAGAGTTCAAAAATAGAGTTTAGATGTTAAATTATAGATAATCAAAACCACTAAGCCACATGATAGAATTAGAATGATTCAATTGCATTTAGGACTATTTGTTGAAAGTTATGGCTTCATAGACATCAATAACAATGATATTTATATAAAATGGATCAAGTTAATAGCTCCTAAAATTTCAAGAATATTCTGGCCATGTTGTCATTCAACCAATTCATGCAAATATAATGATGATGAATTAAAGAAATGTCTACAATATTAAATTTGGAACCTTCAGTTAAAATAAGTAAACTGTTAGATTAACTTACAACCTGAGAACATTGGTACCATCTCGCCAAATAAAAGATGTTTGGGAGCTAGAATCAATCACCGAAACTTGTAGTTTATAGGAACAAGTAATGTTATGTAAGGTAATTCAGGTAATATCTCCAATACAATAAATATATGTCATGTAATCGTATTATCATGAATTCAGCAGTTATTGTAAACTCAATCGTCTAATTTTTGACTAGAAATATATCTTCGACCAATATGCGATCTATTTTTTTAACTAGTCAATTTTTCTCGTTTCTTTTTTGGAGTTTGGTTGCAATTGTTTTTGTCATTTTCAAAGCATTACGAATATCACTACTTACTTTGGGATCTTCTTCTTTGCAATTCTTATGACCGACTTCTCCACTTTCTTTTAACTCTGAAACAAAATCAAAAATTAATTTCATAATTTTATTTTATCAACCAACTTTTATAATATAAAATTTCAATAAAATAGATTTTAATTTTAAGTATCTGAATATCCGAAAATATACAATTCTTTTTTTTTCCATTAAATAAGTTATTTTATTAGGGAATTATTAATGCATGATTATAAAATTAGAATTTGTTTTCAATTAATAAAGAAATTGAGGCTTTCATACATTTTAAAGTATAATAATCGATTATTTAATTACCGAATCGTTTTAAATTATAGATCTTCTCAACTTTTGACATTTTTACAATACATCCTTCTTTTATCCGCATTTTATAAAGGCATTGTTTGAAAATTCTTGTGAATGGCGCAGCTTGTCCTAAATTGGACCTTGTTCCAAAAACCATACCATCCATTTATTTAATTGTTGTTGTTGCTACTTATGGCACTTTACAAACCCGCTGGCTGAAAGCTGTCTGCGATTTCAGCTTAAATTAGAGTCCCCTGTTTTTTAAGTAACACAAAGTAGGAAGAAGAGTACGACTTAGATCTTTCATGTTTCACATTCGCTTGCATAACCCCTTTTTACAGGGGGAGAGGGGGGGGCATAATCAAACTATTCACAGATATAACAACAATGACCGAACCGGGACTCCAACCCGGGGAGACTAGATCACGGGGAAGACACGCTACTTCCTAAGCCAGGACGCCGGCTTAATTGTATGTTGAACTGAATTTTCATACAAAAAATCTTCTATATTTTAAATATAGAAAAACTATATTTTTATTATAAAGTCATTTGCTATTTAAATTCTGATTATTATATGTGAAACAAAACGCTTTAATATAAAAACTTTGGGAAAAGTCTTATAAAATTGGTATTTCAGCGAATCTACACTGAAATATGACTTTTTTTTTGTTATGCATGCAATAAGTACCACCAAAAAGAAATCTAATAGATTATCGGGTCGATAGTACAACTTATTCAGATATCCTAATTCTTTAAAGACATGTATATAGTCTGCTGTCCTCGTATATATTGACAAAATAAAGAATAAGGTAGGCTACAACATGCAGATACTTCTGCACTTTTTAGCTGGACAGCATCTAGTATAATTACTATGTTAGTTCTCTATATTTGATTAATGCTTGCAAAAGTCAAAACTACTAGGAGAGAACTTGTACAGTGTAAGGCTATTAAAATAACTGCAAATATTCTCCAAAGTAATTACTGGCTGAGATTAACACAAGATCTAATTCAGCCGCTGTAAAGCAGGGAATTAATTAATCTTCTGTCAGATGCCGTCCACCTTGATAGTCTATTTCAGTTTCTGTTTAATCATAATAATAATGCAGTGCTAATGTGACATGGTATGTGCCCTAGATTTCTAATCAGACACTGCTACTCCAAAAATGCATGTTCCCTTTTGTAAGAAATTCTAAGAACTATATTGTCATTAATGTGTCAAGAGATTAGTAGAACTTGAGAATATTAGTAGTTATTCCTTTTATTATTTTCTATGAAATTTATTGTGCAGAAGCGAATTAATAAGAAACATAGACATTAGAAATAAATACTTTTCTTGGCATACTCATTCAAGAAAACTGTTATCATATTTGGAATTTCGTCACTAATGGAATTGAAAATACTGTTGACGAAAAATGATATAGATATTATCTAGTTCCTATTAACAATATGCATTGTGGAATCTGACTAAATGCATGGGGTGTAGTCAATGTTTATATAAAAGTTAATAGCTTGTATTTTTCTGAATATTTATATTTGATAATTAAACTAGAATTTATCATCATTTCAATGTTGTCGCGAAAAGTAAGGTTGCACATAATTAATATGGATAAGAGGAAAAGTAGGAGCCCTAGGTTGGGTGTTCGAATCCCAGCCAAACGGCATTACATTAAAAATTGGATTTAAATTTAAATTTATTACAATTACTCCTTTATTAATCTTCTAGAAGCTACTAGAACTTCTCATGAACTTCTTTATTATTCCTGAGTGTTCTGTAAAGATATAAATTAGGTGTTCCACAAGCAGTGGGAACACTTCTTCGCCTTTATGCTCCAAATTACTGCAAATTAATAAACTTGATACAGTATTATTCTGTGACTTGCTAATCCTTGTATCTTCATGACTATTTATTAGGAACGATAATCTCAATGTTAAATAGTTGCAACTCACCATGATGTTTAGTTCTCATAAATCCTGCTTGAACCACACAAGTAGGGGACGTATCCTGAATATAAGGAGGGTGGGTACGAGGCCACTTAGAAACACTCAGCCCTCCTTTAGATCCTTCCCGCCTTCTACGAGAGACATCTTTAGGTCCAACCCTCTCTTTAGGAAATATACCCCGAGTTCTACGTCGATTCTTATCTTTGATATGAGTTAACACTACAGCAGTAATACCACAAACGAATGCAATCACAATTAAACTCATATTTAAATAACCATCGGTAAAATGATGGAAAATTATTTTTTAATCTTTTATATAACAGGAAAATCTGATAAATGCTGACATGCGTGTCCTAAACCAACCCTTTCACTAGTATATATTAATAAGACTATGCAGGAAGATATTTACAAAAAATTTGATCCAGTACTGGTTTTTCCTCTTGACAAGAACGATTCTGTTTCAAGGGCTTAAAGGATATAAATATGGTATTTGCTTCCATTTGGCCTTGTGCAGTGACGTTTTTAATTGTTGGCAATACGCGTGATTTATAAATCTAGCAGCTGTCAAAGAGGAAAGTATCAGTAATCCATGTTATTCTTTTTTATAAGGGGTTGACAATATGAGGAAAAAATCGTATAACTTTTGGTGTACTCAGGATGGATCAATGTCACGACATGATTGCAATCCTGAAAGTCTTTGTTCATCTTCCCTACAGAAAACTTTTATTTGCAGTTAGATGTTACATAACTTGTTTCAAACATATATGACGTGATATAACTTTATTGAATGACTTGCTGTTAGATAATACCTGACTTGTTTCAAACATATATGACGTGATATAACTTTATTGTATGTATTAAGAACGAGTAAAATTGATTTCGCTACATTACATTTATATGTCGGACTTTTACCATTTCGATTTATACTGATGAATACGTATTACTTAAATAATTTTCAGTGAGAAAAATTGGGTTTCTCTTTTATAATAAACTTTTATTAGTGTCTTCTTCGAGTCTCACTGGTGACTGACACTGGACTTTCCGTTCAAGCCACGCCATCACCAGTGACTCACTTTGTATTTTTTCGTTCAGTAACTATTAATTTAAAAAAATAGCTTTCACTCAGACTGAGTTAGGTGTCAAACACACCATGGCATTGTTCTACAGTTTCATCTTTGCACTTTATGCATCTTTGGTTCTATTATATTCTTTTTGAACTTTTTATACAATTTTAGATTTCTAGTTTCACTATATGTATGTTGCAGTATAGTCGTTTTTGGCTTTTGTGGGAGTAAACAATCCAATCCAATCAGGCTGATTTAGGCCTTAATGATTGATAATATATGCCTTAAAAATATAGTCCATTAATTTAATTCTGGATATCAGAAAAGAATATATCTTAGTTATTCAAGGCAATTTTACATGGTTAGAGAGTAGTTTAGTATATCAAAAATAATTTAACTCAGCGTGTCAGACGAAAAGGTAACAAAAGAAAACTTGCTGCTTAATGTGTTAAATACTAAAAATTAATACAATAAATCAGTTTAATTATAAAGAATAACCACTATTCAAATTTCAAGATAAATCTACATAGAAATCATAGTCTATTTTAAAATACAATTTAAAGAATGAAATTTAAAATAACTTCAATGCATGAAATAAAATAACTTCAGCACATCGGTAATGTTTATTAATAAATATGAACTAAAATTATAAGTAATATACATGGAAGTATGAATTGCACAAATTCCATAAAATGTGAACTTAAATAAGCTGGGTGTTTTTTTGAATTAATTTTTTATGCATAGTTCTCAATTAAAAATAAAAATTCTCTTTAATTAAAACATTTACTATTGTATTTTCTCAAAACTGGGGGTAATTTAAATGGCACTAAGAAATAGGTTTATTTAGGTCGAAAAACCGTCTAAGCAAATTATTCAACTTGTCTATTAATATTGGTTTTACATTTGAAGAGCACGCTTTCATTTGAGCATTTTGCTATCGAAGATAGAGAAGACAATTTCAATTTTTGAGCATTGTTTTTATTCCATTTCTGGAGGCATATTTTAATCACAAAACACAAGGACAAATTAACTTCCTTTATCAGTGATATAAGAGTAAGAAAAACGTAAAAGAAAACGAAATATTTACTCCCATGATCATGTATTGTAAGATTCTTATAGGATTTCTGTACACCTGTAGAATTACTTTGCAAGTTTAGGATTTCTTTGCATAATATTTTAGGTATCTTTTAAAAGAATTCGCTTAGCAAGACAAAATTTATTCACTTGGAGCGTTTGAAAGTGCAGATTGAAGCATTTTTAAAGCTCGTGCAGCATCAATAAATAAAAGTGAAATTAGATTATGAAATAAGACAGCATTTTAAAATGGGCTAAATTGTGATAAAAATTAGGGAATTAATTAGAATTTAATTTAAATATAAACATAATGGCAGCTGGCCTCCACAGCTTAAAATATTGACTAATTTAATCAATTTGATAATCTCAAGATGGAAGGAAAAAAACAGGGAGAAAATTGAAAAAAAAAAAAAAAGATAAAAATTGATAATTAGGATATTTTATTTACGAGGAAGAATTTAAACTGATTTTGATTAGTGGCATTTTGATCTTAGATATTGAAGGGTTTTGTAAGGGTCTTAGTACTTAAGAATATGATTTATTATAGAATGGATTTTGAAGCGAGAAAAAGTATTCTATGTAACTTTCTAATACTATTCTTTCTCGAGGTTTTTTGTTTGGCTCACTCGTCCTGATAAAGGCAGAAGCAAGTCTCGTGTATATTAGTATCATTCTGTCATGTTAAATGGAGATAAAATGTTCCAATTCACAAGATGCTGTCGTTTTCTATGGATAATAAAAAAATTTAAATGTGTCCAAAAGTCTTTAGGACGAGTTCAGCGAGCCTCTGAACCTGAAAGCTGTACAGAACATCTTCCCTCTAAAGAGGGCTCAGGAGTCCATGGCAGCAGCAGCAGTGCCAAGGCAGTTGAAGTGCGTTTTGGGCTTTTAATTGTAATGAGGGGCAATGTTTGCAAATGGAGTAGGATTTAGTATTGTCTGGTGCTATTTTCATGTCTTAAACGTGGCCTGTGCGAAGTCTTACAATGATTGAAGAAAGGTGTCTTAGGCAAATGAGATACAGACTAGAGAGCTTTTTAATCTACATGTTAGAATGTGAATTATGTCACAACTCCAATTATGATGACATAGTAAAATGGCGATTACTTCTTCTTAGAGCTACAGAAAGAAGAGTTGAGCAGATGAATGAATATATATATATATATATATATATATATATATATATATATATATTGTGTGTGTGTGTTAAGATGAACCATGTCCAAGGAAAACAAGACATCCGTTGTATTTCAGTTGGCCACGTGGTGAGAAACCAATATATAATACAATATTATATATAAAACTCGTTCTAATTCAATACATATGCTATAGGTCTAAACAAATCACCTAGGTATCTTTGAAATTATACAATTATAAATAATTTTTCATGCGATAATGAGTCAACAATATGTTAAAGAGGAAAAATATATTAAGAAATGGTGAACAGGATCACGATAAAATACAAATCCTGCACTGTGAAAGGACGAAAGTTTCAAATTTTAATAGGAAAAAAAGTATTCCTCATCAAATAACATGTTCTGACCAGTCATTTTAGAGAGAATCTACTATATTAATAATTTGTTTGAAAATTCCATATGCTTGCTACGTCAGAGCAAACTGACATTCACCACGAAAAATAATTTTTAACCCGTTAATTGTTTTTGATGAGTAAACCCATCATGTAAAAATACACCATTTTGCATTAAGACAAGTTTATTTGTCAAGCATTATGAATAACGGCAATTTGCAGTTTGAATTTTCGTAAGAAATAAAGCATATTCGTAAATTTCAAGATATTTAAAATATTTAAAGCCAAGTCGAAATCAAAAGAAAAAATGAAAGATTATTATGTGTTGTACCATGCTGTGTTCAATATCCTTCCCTAACAGTAAATTAAAATCATAAATTAATGTTTCTTTTCGTTTTTATGCAAAAAGTGTGTGTTAGTTTGAGTAAATAAATAAGTTTGATAATAGAAATAAAAACTGTCATTTCATTAAAATATAATACATAGTTTATATTTGATGAGAATACTCGCCATCACTAAAGTTTTGCGACACAATTTGGACTTGCATATTCTGAAGAGGTCGAAACAGTCGACTGTGTAATGTATGGCAACGCTTACAATTTAGTATCATTGTTTACTTTAGCCTAATGCTAATTTATATAAGAATGAAATAGTTAACAATGCAATAATGTGTATCTTTAAGTAAACCATTTAAAATTATGATGGTTATAATCAAATTATGAAATAAAGCTTTCATTCATATCAATTGTATATGAATTAAATCATTTGAATTAAAAAGAGAATTCAGTCTTACCACGATTCTTTTCTCTCATAGATTCTGCCAACGATTCACACTCTGGGAACATGTCATAAATAGATTTTGGCCACCATCCTCCTCTATGACCACCAGGTCCACCATGAGGACCACCATGTGGTGGTGGTCCATGATGTCCATGTGGAGGTCCATGAGGACCTCCTGGAGGGGGAGGAGGGGGAGGAGCAAGGACAGAAGCTGCCAAACAACAAAACAGCGCAATGGTTATTAAAAGATTCATAGCCATAGTTGAATCAGCAAAAAATCGGGATAGATATTTCGATTTCATCGTTTTTATAGTCGATGTCAACGTCAAATGCAACTCATTGGCGACGACTTACAATGAAACCCAATGAAGGAAGTTCAAAGTTTCGTCATATTTGCGTGTTTGCATACTTTTTTAAAAATGAATCAGTTTGAAAGGTATGAAAAACTGAATGTGATATTTACATTTGATTGTATTTGATTCCTAATAATATGCTTGTATTTGCTGGATTACGTTTTGATCCAAAGAAAAGCAGCTGCTTAAAAAAACTTGTGTAAACAGGTGCTTTTTTTTTGCTTGTATTAAGATGAAAGCGTTTCCTAACAAAATAAGATAATTTTGCACTTTTTTGTTATTGGTATTAACCCTTAACTGAGGAGGTACGGTCTACGAGACCACATTTTTTTACACTCAAATTTTCTAATGAATATATCAGTATGAAAATCGGCCAATTTATTCTGAAAATATTTTCCTTGATATATAAATGTTTTAGATTTTTCAAAATATATTATCTTTGAAAAAAGTAATTATTTTGGAACATACATTTTCTACTCAAATTACACGTTATAACAAACAGTGTTCTTGAATAACCCTATTACTTTTTACTTTTGAATCATATTTATTTTTCCAGTGTACAAAGATATATAGAAAAAACAATATAAGATTCAACAATTATCTGAAAAATAAAATAATAAAATGACAATGGGTAAAATTGATCTTATTTTTATCGGCTTGTTTGACTTTCCTAGCACCATTTTCTAGGGCATTTTAAACATACTGCTTAAGGACTGGTATAAATATCAACCTATAAATTCTATTTCTCTTGGTATATTAATATATTTTATTAATTTTTTAGAATGCATTATAACTAGAAAAATTAATTTTGCTTGAATATACGTATCAGAAGCAGTCGAATGCAAACTTTTATCGAAAATTTTTCTCTACAATTATCCTTATCACTTTCTGCTTCATTTAATACTTGGCATGCGGGTATACTTCGCCGCCAACTTAAGCGTGCAGCACGCGTTTTTTCCACTAAATACGTAATTTTACGTGACCCGCGCTCCAATGACAGACTTCATAAAACGTAAAAATACGTTGCCCGCATGCCAAGTGTTAAAAGTGTCTGGAGCACTGTTTCATAATAGTATCAATAAACTGGATGATATTTGGAGGCTTAAGTTTTAGCACCATCTGCTAAGCCTCGTTTATCATTGGGACAATAACAGGGAAATTGGCTCAAATAAATAACTGAATTATCTTAAAAAGCATCTGCTGAAACTGGTTGAAAAAGTGCACGTATATTGAAGGTTACGAAACAGGAAGCTACAAGGTCAATCCATTTCATTGAGCTAAAAATAGATTAGGGGTGACCGAAAGTCCATAGCTTGCGGTTTCACAGACCGCACATTCTCAGTTAAAAATTAATACTCAATCAACATTTTTGCATTGTCTTGAAATGTCAACAAATTGAAAATAACGTATTTGATTAACTTAAAGCTTTTCATTTATATAGAATTATTGCATGATTGAAAGTTTTTATAATAATTATTTTTTTTTTTTTAATTTAAAAAACGTTTTTTTTTTTTTTTTTTTTCATTTATATAAAACAAATATTGTCGCTTTTCCTCGGTCATTATAAAGGTACGTTTATAAGGTTCTTGAGATATAAAGGTTGGTTATAATTCAAATTCCACTTTGAAATGCCTATGAAAGAAAAACTACAAAACCAAATGTTACCAAACTTAGTATTAGTTTAACGAAGGTCATGAACATTTTATTTCTGCCTAAAAATTAAGTTAAAAAATCACTACCAGAGGAAATATGACATTGTATGCAATAAACAAAATAGGACATGAAGACTTTTCCTTTAGTTTATTATACATTTATAAAATTTATTATTATAAATGCTTTATTTATTAATTTTTATGGTTTTTTAATGTTTTATTCAGTGAGTGGTTTTTTGTTGTTTGTTTAGTTAATGCTTTACAGTCTTATTTATTTTAATAATATTGCATACAGCGTCATTCACTCTTTGGTTTTGACTGTTTGAACTTTTTGGCAGTAAAGATATTTTTATGACTTTCTTTAGTCTATTACGAAATTTGATAACACTTGGTCCTGTAGATTTCCTTTTATAACCATTTCAAAGTGGAATATTAATTATAACCATCCTGTATCTTTGAGCACTAACTTCAAATTTGTATAAAAAATTATATTATTGATATATAAAAAAACAAATGCATTGAAGTTACTGCAACAAAAAAAAATATTAGATGTCAAATATAGAAACTAAATCTTTTTTCGTGTATCAAATCATTTTGAAGAAAAAAGAATGGATAATATTTATGTCTTACCCATTCTGAAGACGTTGATCTTTAAAAACATATTCATTTTCAAGGATTTCGGCAAGGAATTAATCACACAAAAACCTTTAAAATCTAATTCATCAAGTTTTCAAATAGCTCTTCAATAATAAAGATTGCGAAATGTGATTCACTGCTATTTTTATGTTCAATTTTATTGTTTGGCTTTAATACTCAGTTTCGTGACATCGGATGCTATTTCTTTTTTTCCTGTCTTTTTCACATTTTGTTTTCTAAAAGATTTATTTTAAATTTGAGCTTTATAAGTTTTTTTTCTTGGACTACATGTTTCAAATTCAAGGGTAAAAAGGTTATTTATACACATGTATGTTTTTATATTTTTCTCAGAAGTTTATATTTGTTCTCGGGTTTTTGATACTATTTATCATTTTACTTCTAATGACCATGAGTCACTTCGTTCCATATTGTTGATTATTTTGAAGTTTTATTATTATATGCAAAACTTTTCCAGAATTCTCCTTACAGTCGCAGGAAATTTCCCATCAGTTGAAATTTTGATAATGGTATATTTATAAGACAGATATTAATAATAGCACTCATCAACATCCATTTAGAAATTTATTTGGAATTTTGTAATTTATCATTTGCTTTCATATATATTTCTTAGAATATATTCATATCCTTGCTAAAGATATAAATGATAGCACTCATCAATAGACAATAAGAAATTTGTTTGGAATTTTGTATTTTATCATGTGCATTCATTTCTGTTTCTCAGATTTTATTTTATCTTTACTAATAGTTTATCTTCTTTTTTTCTATAGTTGTTACTATGGAAATTTAAATAAAACCTACAACACCTTAAACTATTTTAATCCGCATTAATTTTCTTAATTGTTAAATCATACTCTTTATTATTCACTTTTATGACGTAGTTAAAAAAGTTCTTTTCCTTACAGTTTGCTTATTTTCAATAATATTTTTGATGCTGTTAGCGTTTTTGAATGATTGATAGTACAGTGTGAACAAAATTTACTTTTTTTCTTACTGCTTTATTGTTTTACTTCTTGTCAACTAATTTTTTATTTCTTTCTAATAACGTGAACAGCTAATAGATTTTCAACATTTTTTGTTGGTGTAAAATTTCATTTTTATGATTCTCCAAATTAATATACCAAAGCTTAATGTGTTAGTGTAATTTTAATTAAATTTTGATTCCGTATGGAAGACGCAATTTGGTATTGGATTTCAGAAAAACTGAATCCGAGATGCTTTTTTTTTGTAACTTTATGAAATAAATTAAAAATGAGATAGAAAACAATGACATAAGGTTCTAAAATCATTCTTAATTGACTATAGAAAAACTAAATAACTTTTATCAGATGATGATGATGATGATGTCGTGTCCGTGTTTCCTCGGAAAGGGGGGTGCAGTAGCTTCTGAGGGTAAATACTCCTCAGCACCCAGAGAGCAGAAGTCTAACTTATAGCTCAAATGCAGGTGACACACACATTCGCTTGCGCAACCCCTTTTTAAAGGGGGCCACATTCATACATCTCACAGATAGAACACAGAACAACCATGCCCGATCCGGGACTCGAACCCGGGACGCCCAGATCACGGAGAAGACACGCTAATCCTATGCCAGGACGCCGGCACTTCTATCAAATGTAAGAATGAAACAAAATCGTTGTACAGTGAGGTGTTGAAAACAGAAAAAAAACATCACTTAGCTACTCTGACTTCTTAATAAAGCTTACATGGTAAGTTCGAATGACTAGATATCGCAACGATAGCTTGGAGAGAACTGAGGCTGCGTTTTTATAGCCATCACAGACCATGATGCAACTCTTTTCGAGGAAAATAGGTCCCCTCATCGTAGAAGGCAGCCGAACCCCCATTATATTTGTTCCCTACCCAGGTGGCGAGAACCGACCACCATGCCGGAAATTTCTCATTCTCAGTTACGATGTGCCCTGCACATGGTGGATAAAACAATAAAGAGGAAACATTCATTGAAACAAAATAATCCATATTAATGACAAGATGTTCAAAATTTAATTAGGCTTATTAAAGATATGAAACTCTAAATTCGTATGGATTATTTCAATTCATATTTTTTTTATCTTTCCTTCCACTTTCTTCTTTGAGAAGTATTGGGTTGTTCGGAAAGTCATTTCGTATTTTTTTGTCAAAATGAAAAGAAATTTTCGTTTAATGAATAAATTATTTATTAAATTATAAAATTGCCATTCTGCTCTAATACCTTTTGCCATATTTTTGGTAGTAACATGATTACACGCTCATAAAAGTTTTGGTCTTTGCTGTAAAAAAAAACTGATCGAGGTGGTTTTTGGCCTCCTCATTTGAAGGAAAAATTTTGCAAATCAGTTCTGGTACTGATGTACTGTTAACACATCTTCTCCACACATATTGGCTAATTTATTTCTGGCTTGAACAGCATTTTTACCTTTTATAGCAAAAAAGAAAAAAATGACGAAAATGCTGTTTATTGCTCTCCATATTTAAAAGAGCCCCATCCAAAAACTACTGCGAAGAATCAGCTGCACTTTTTCACACTCAAGCCTTGCTATATCAGCTCTTAAAATATAAAATGATTTTGCGGTTTAAGTATGAAATTGGGTGCGAAAAATGCAATTAAATCCTTTGTCAGGAAAAAACGAAATTACTTTCCGAACAACCTAATACAAATATATACTGAAGTCCTCGAAAATTTGAATTTAAGATTTTACAATTTTTATATGTTTCACGTCTTTTTATGCTGAATTAGGAATCATTCTTTTAAGTTTGTTAACAGGGTTACTCAAAATTGCTTTGAACTAGATTAATGAAAACTTGTATATGTTCTTTATACCAAATCCTATAGAAATTTGGTATAAAGAGCATGGATTTTCTATAAAATTTGTTAGAAAGAGGAATCTTATATCAAGTTTTCTATAGGATAGATTTCTATAAGATTTGAAACAAGATATAAAACTTTAAGTATGATAACAAGATAATGGACATATAACCATTGGAATGATATTTAAGGAATTTTAAACTTTATTAATTAAAATTATACGAAATCCAGGTGTTTTTCTTGCATAATTTATAAATGTGTGATTGCAAAATGATAATTATTACGTGATTTTTTATTTTAAAAAAATGTTTTTAACGAAATATAGTTTTACGCCATTTTCACCCTCGGAATTTTGAATTTAAAAAGAATTCAGTCTTCAACAATAGTTTTCATTGCCACGTCAAAATGCATAAAGGTGTTATTTTTTCCCATTGTTGAAAGCTTAGGAAGGCTGATATTTTTTTCACACACGTATTTTAAATGAAGAATAGGGAAGTAAAATGACATTCTCTAGAAACACAATATGATGTTTAGTGATTGAGTACACAGACAATCGAGGATTTATTGGCATTATAATGTTAGACACCATTAGATTCGCCTACACAATAAAACGGCAGTTGAAAAGCTACTTAAAATTATTAAATCCCAATTAATATTTAAAAATAATAATTATGTTCACAGAATCAGGAATTTCAAGTTAAGCATAAATGATTTAACTCTAAATGAAGACGACCATCATTTCTGATGAACTAGATGGTTGCCAAAGTTACCAATAACAGCGTATGTTTTCTGGCGTTCTGTATAATAAGACCGTATATTCATGAATTCTATAGTTTAGTTATATTCACATTACATTGTAAAGCAACACTATTGTTATTTTGATGGATCTCGTAATTTTGAACCTCGGTCGGATTACGAGGACAACACTTGAGCCAGAGCACTTTTTTTATGATGAATACAAAAATTACAGTGCTCCTTCCAATTTCAAATATGTTTGCTGTTATTTCAAGCTAATTGAACGCTCTCTATGTTCAAAAATGTTTACAGGCAAGAATGCTTCAAAATTTGGAAATTTCATATTGTTATATGTTCCAGATGTTTAATCTTTTTCTTGTGATTTATATTTACCGTTAATGTGCATATTTCATGCTTTTGGTACAATTCCAATTCACCCAAAGGGTTTATCTGTTTAAGTAAATATGTTGCTACTGATAGATAAAGTATCGATAGATAAATAAAATAGTGATAACAGTAAAGGGAGGACAATAGCATGAGCTAATGGCAAAAACAGAAAAAGGAATCCAGTCAAATATTAGGAGAACTAAGCTTGGAGAAAAATGAGAAATGATAGAAATGACTTATATGAGAATATCTTCTGTCGTTCTTTTTATACATGGCCCTATTTGAAAATTTCATTTTTTTTTTACTTAAAAAACTCACGTTACTCTTTTCATTTATAGAAAAAATTAATTATTGCTGCTCATACTTCATTTTAATGCATCTATAAAAGTGACCAACTTAATTCACATTTTTTATTTGCATAATATACCATACAGGTAGTTTTATTGCACAACTTTTAGCATTTTCAGCTCAATATTTCATTTACTTCTTAAATTGCAAACATCTGCTTGAACAAAGGCAGTCATCTGAGCCATACATTTTTCAGAAGGCATTTCAGAGATGGCGCATCGAGTTTTTATCGCATCATCTTTGAAGCATGTCTGTAGAGAAAACAAAGAAAAGACAATGAAAATTATTTATAACATTTTAATAAATTTTATTCTTTTTTAATTGCAAAGTTTAATTTTTAATCTGAAAACGGTTGAAGAAATAGTATGCTCATAAAATTGAAAATTTTTTGCTTGAAATAATTAGGGAAATTTTTTGGTATATACCTGTTCTCTATTTTTCTGAGTAATATTATTATTAGGTGCTTTACATCAGAGCAGATAGCTTAGCTAAGAATGTGATACTCAATGAGAATTTCAAAACACTATGGAATTTCTACTATGTATCGAACATGCAGATTACTTAAAATAAATTTAATATACAGAAGAAATTTCACTATATAATGGTATATGTTACAAATTTTTTATCTTCTACATATAAAAAAAGAGCAATTTTTAATATTTTTTGAATTGGAGAAGATTTTAAAAAATTAACTTTCAAATAAATTTATCTTGGAAAAAAAATGGAAATAATAAATTTAAAATTGATTGTCTCATATTATTTATCGGAATTTCATGCACCTTCGCTGCTTTCTTTTTATTATTTTTTGTTGCTCTTTTAAATTTGTTGTTATTTTTCGTCCTTATTTTTATGACTTTATAAAACGGAACTTATTTTTCATATTTACATACTTCAGCCAAGTGGATCTACTTATTATTAAATGTTTAATTCTAAACTGGAATTCAAGAAAAACCTCTTGCATTATTTTTGGGAATGGGACTCCCAAAATCAAAATTAAGAATAATATGCCACACATTAAATTATTTTCATCTCATTGAATTTATCTTACTTCTTAACTTACAAACAGTTATTTTTGATTTCGATAAGTATATATCATTCATTTAAATCTATCTATCCTTATATATATAATATACAAAACTTTCTTTCCAAATATAGAAATAATTTTCCCATTGAAAATCGAAGATTAATGAATAAAATTCACTATGAAGAAATTTTAAATATACGGAAGTTGGATGTATGTGAATATCAATCTGCACAACAAGTAACTAAGCGGAATATTCAAACAAACATAAATAATTACTTTTATGTTTTGCTATCCTATAAAATTACAAAATTTATTTGCAACCTTTAAAAAAGTAATCTAAACTACTTATCACTCACCTTAGCATAATCCGGATCTTTGCAGGTTTGGTATCCAATTTCGTCTTTGTCCATCAGTTCTACGGTGGAAATTAGACGCAAAGAAAACAAAATGTTATAGAATTCATATTATTTGAGGAAGTTTCAAATCGATGAAAGTTAAAAAGAATTTTATCCCAATAATTATATATAAACGAAATTTAGCTCTCGCGCCATTAAATTCCATTATCCATCCTATCCTGTAGAATTTCTTAAAACTATTAAAATTTTTACTCGGCACAAGTTGTTTTCCTAGAATAAAAACCATATTTAACTGTGATTTAAATATTAAACAATTTTTATAATATTGTTTATGATTATATTGATGATAATATAAAATAAGTGTGTTAAAGGAATAGAAAAGTCTCGGTAAATGATTAAATTTGTAAATTCCTCGAAATTCATCCCAGCTGAAATCAGATAAATATTTGAAAGTAATTAAATTCCTCTTACAATTCATGCACAAAATATTTAATAATCTCTTATGTTGTGAAGTTGCTGCATTTTATATGAAATTCACGTCAATTAATTTCACTCAACTTTTTTGAAATTTAATTACTTTTATGGAAGTTCACTGCAGGTATATATATCAAAAGATAGAGGTATGCAAAAGATGTACCAAATATATAAAAGATTCCGGTATATATATCTCTGAATTAGTCTTATTTTTAAGTTGAGTTTGTTGCACCGTTGAAAGTTGTAAAGTTGAATGAGTAATAAAAGGCACTTGTAATAACTGTACATGTCAGACAGAAATATTCAGAACTCCTACAACTAATACAAATGGCGCGTACTCTCAGCATCCAGACTCCTTAATAAACATCATGGCCTCCACCCTCGCTCAGCTGCTCTACTCTTCTCTTCACATCCTTTTTAGAGCAGACAGAACAGCTCCACAATGGTTAGAGACATGAAAGGAGTTAACATTTTCTTGTCTTAAATTGTCCTTAAATCTTTGTTGTAGAAAATTGTTTGGGTTGACTTGTATTGATAGAAGTTTTTTCTGTTAAATTAATAATAGTTTAAAACAAGTTAATTTGATTTCATTGCCTTTTTTTTATTTGGGCATTTTAAAACAGTATTTAATTGTAAGTACAATTTACCAGATATTTTGTTTGATAGAATGTGCAATCCTCAATCGTTTTTAATCTTAACTTAAATATTTTGATTAAAAAACTAAAACATTGCTATATTATTTTGGCAATGCTTTTAAAAACACCTTTTTAAATAAATATATTAAGTATTTCTTCCATCCTCTTTTAGGGCAACTAAGCAATATTACTTATGGTAAAATCTTGAAATGAATTCATTTAGATTAAAAATAAACCATGTAATTACACTTGAACAATAACTCTATTATAAATTAATTTGAATCAGGAGTTTTGATAGAAATAATCTACTTTTTCTTCAGGTAAGACGATGAACATTTTTCGCCTTCTGCTTCCATAAAAGAATCCCTTTTTATTGGTTCACAATATATCTAAACATCGTATATTTTGAGACATAAAAGACTAGTTAACACACATCTTTTTATCGTTCCCTTTCACTTTTCTTTTAAATTTTTCTACATAACTGAAAATTTAATACTATAGCAAATTAAAATCTGCATAAAGAAATGATATGTCTATTTAATATTTATTGTTCTACTTGATCAGGTTTTATCAGTACAAAAATTAATAACTAAATTAAAATTACAACGGTAAATGATATTAATTAATATATTCGAAATTTTAATATGTATTAAAAGGTGTTTTTTTATTGTTCCTTTTCAAATTTCATTTTTTTTACATGGGTGATATTTCATTGCTTTTGTGAATCAAATTCTATATATTCGCTTAGATGAAAGGTAAGTCTGTTCAATGTTTTCAGTTCAAATCAATCATATTTCATCGATATAGAAATACTACCTATACCGGCAAGTATTAAATTGTACGAATTCATATACTTTTTGATAAAAAAAGAAATTAAAGATAAATATGAATGTTTTCTGGTTTAAGAAGTCATTTATTTCTATATTGAAATGACATTTTACAGCAACATGTATTGTTTAAAAAAATTTAATTCTAATTTTGTAACTTTTTTAAAAACTGTCACTTTTTAACACAATGTCAATAATACTAAGAAATATTTGAAATTTCACCGAATTCTATTTTGGAGCATGCATTTATTAGTATAAAAAGTGGTAAAAAGTTTCAGGTGTATATAATATGCAGTTTTTGAGAAAAGCGTAATATGTTTTTTGTAAATTTTGCCATTATACAATTTATAGTTGTTTATATAACAGTTATTCAAATTACTTTTGGGGCATCCAAAAGTTTTTTTTTACCAACCAAACATCATTTCTCTCTTACTCAAATGACATTTGGAAATTAAAATATAATATCAAATCTTGACTTACCTTCAATTTTATTGTCCATTGCATCAAAAAATACTTTGCAATCGGGAAATAATTTCACAAAAATATTATCTCGTGCTGGTGGTCCTTCTGATCCATCTGATTCTTGAGTAAAGGCTGATATTGCCAAATTCAGTACTAAAACGAATGCTACAATGAAGTCCATTCTCTTACAGATGTTGAACTCAATGCCTTCCAGCAAAAGCGTAGAGTTTTTCTGTTAGCTGCTGGTTTTGTATTCCAGCTGCATTGTATTTAAGAGTACAAATCTATTATCACATTGAAAAGATACGGTGTCAAATTTTTTTTCTGTCTGTTACCAATCTTTCACAAAGAGATGACAAATAAGTATGCGTCAAAAGAAGATATTGATTCAGCAACACGTTTCATAAGTAGTGGTACCACCAAGTCGGGTAATTGATATGCCTTGTAGAATCCTTTTTGTTCTCATTGTGTTCACAGCTGTCTATAAGTACTGAATTCAGCTGACATTTTTTTTAGTTTTACAAACTTT
The DNA here is from genome assembly GCA_026543055.1 of Argiope trifasciata. Lineage (NCBI taxonomy): Eukaryota > Metazoa > Arthropoda > Arachnida > Araneae > Araneidae > Argiope > Argiope trifasciata. The sequence continues at coordinate 113,918 of JAPMOQ010039051.1, forward strand.
TTAACGAATAATGGAAATGTTGGTCCTTGATAGATAAGTTTTTCATGCACTTCCCTCAATGTTCTCACTATGGGCATTGCATTTTGGCAAATAAAAATTGAAATATCGTGATTTCAAAATAATTGGTGAAAACTTTTAAATAAGGTTCGAAGGTTTCGCACAAATCTCAAAACCTATCATTTTATTTTAATGAACAAATAATAAACATATTATGATAAAGATAATGGCTTATATCTAACTCAAAAATTGCAGAAGAGAGCCAATAAGTTCTAGACATATTTCATTAATCTTAGAACTATGTGGTTAAATTTCTGGCTCTCTTATATATGGTTAATAAGTTTCCATATTGGCAATAATTTTTTTTCAATTATAAGTAGCCAACAAGCTATTAATCTAATCAACCTGAACTTGTATGTCTTATAGAATGATTTGAACATAAAGTTTGCTTATTATCCTTTAAAACTTCATTCTATATTGAAATTATGTTATAAAACTACTGAATTATTTTTGACATTTTTAGATTATCCCGTCAACCTGTCAACGCTCGCGAAAATGAGCCAATCATTTAGTGCCATCATAATGAAAAGCAATTTCGCTTTTATATGCGCAATTTGCGGTTGATTGCGCAAACCTGACTTTTGATACTATCGGATATGGCGAAAATGGTCATCGAGTTAATCCTGAAGTACCTTATTTTTTATAAACAAGCATTCAATTCAATGCTCCTACTGCTCTTTGACTTTTTTTGTGCTGTTTTCTCCTGATGGTATGAAAAAGGGCAAAGTATTTTTCATATTAGTAAGATATAGTTTTTAAAAATGCATTCCATGTCAAATCTTAATCTTCGTTCGATGGCGTTTTGTGGATGAGTCTCAGTTTAGATACATATTCATCTATATAAATAAAAATGAATATTTGTCGGCCTGTCTCTTATGAGCTGCCTTATCGCTCTTCCGATTCCGATAAAACTTTGACTACTTATTACTTGCACTGACGGGATGGTTATAGGCATAATGCAATCATATAAAATAAAATAATTTCTTACCTATTTACTGCATCTATTAACCATAGATTAATCACTAAATAACTCACCAAGAAGACACAACCGATTCATTAAAGATGCTAAATTCAAGCTAGACGTTAATATTTCGGAGTTAGTTCACGTAAATGCAATGTAAGTCTTCCTCTGGGGTAATAATTTTATTAGAGAATGTGCGAGAAAGTTTTAGGGGAACCACTCTTTTAGGTTTGAAATTTTAATTAAAGATTTAATAAAAATTTTGGGTTTTTATGCAGTAACTTCCGAAAATATTATAGTACAATTAATTTTGCACCCTCTTAGTTTTCAAAAAATTATCTTTTCAGTTATATTAAAGATTTAATTGTATAAATATGTGTTCTATGTTTAATTAACTTTAAAAGAAAATCACCTTTTTTAACATTAAATTTGAGAATTCTGCACAAATATTTATTGAATCACGAGATTCGATCAATAGTTTCTTTCATTACCATTCTGAAAGAACACGAAGCATTACAATTCTAAAAGAGTACATAAATCTAATATATAAAAATGAATATTTGTTTGTAGAATATAATAATATAAATAGAATAAAAACTATTTATATTTCTCCTTTATATGTCCTTCAATTTGAAGGAGTGTATTCCTTGCCAATAAGAAAATATTATTGTTCCTAACATTCTTAATTTTACAAGATAACTATTTCAAATTCCAAAAGATATTTCCAAGACTATTTCTTCTGTGGCAGCAACGCGCCGAGTCCAAGCTAGTATCTCATGAAACTTACCATATATGTGATCTAGTGCAAGTCTCATCTTACTGCACACCCTTCTGTTAATATTTAGAAAGTGATGAGAGACCAATGACTCTTTTAACATTTGATATCCTTATCATTTATTCTATCTTCAACATTTAATAATAATTTGAAATTCAAGATCCCTGGTAAAATAATCTTCATTTTGTTTCGAATCTAAAAATTAACCTAATTAATCTCAGTTTTTCCCAAATTGAAAGGTAAAAAAATGTCTGCATTTTCGCTTAAATTAGATTTTTATTATTTATGCAAAACTCTAAATTCTAAATAAATTGTCAAATATATTTTCAAATAAGTTTATTTCTTTTTACACATGGCAAACTAACATTAAGAATGCATGATGAAATTATTATTTTCATGCTGCGGTGCCATTTTAATCATCCAGGGGGAACTTTTCTGTACTTGCTGAGCTGCAGATGCTTCCTCGTATGAAAGCGTTGAGTTGGTCCATGCAGTCACCTGAAGGTTTTTCAGTAATTTCACATCGGACAGTTTCCATGCTTCTGCGCCAACATGCCTGGTATGAAATAAATAAAGCATATAATTATCATTGGATAATTTGTATTTGTTAACATGACGGATTTTTAGATCGCGACTTACTGCTAGCATCAACAAAAATTTGACATTGCTGTATAGACATAGCGATTGCAAGTTATAGGAAAAGAGCCAAAAATGCTTAACTTTAATAATATAACTATTTTAAACGTACTTCTCTTTATAATTATCAACTAGACTTGAATTATAAAGTGCCAAAATACGTTTTTTCATTAAATGACATCAGACCACATATGCTCTTGATATCGCAATTTCACTCAAGTTCACACCACATATATTTCATAAGTCATTTTGAAATTTTATGCACTCATTTGAGCTTGTTTGTTTTTAAGTACTCTTGTACACTATTCGTTTTTCATTATTGTACATTGGTACGATTTTAAGCATGGTTTGGCCCAGTAAAGTCAAAATCCAGACTCTTGTGGTAGAAAATTCCAAATAAAATCCGAAGTCATTTTGAGAAATCCTATCAGAATTTATGTTTCATATGTAAGAGAAATTCATGGTGCTTAAACATTCAAACTTCAAAGGTTATATTGTAAATTTCTCGTCAATAAGATTGTAGTCATACAAGTTAGAATTCATTGGGACTCACTCTGATCATAATCTAATAGACAATTTCTACATAATTTAATATAGTATACAGTTCAAATTGAAAAATGATCTAATTGATACAAAAATTATATTTTATGTCTTTCGGGTCAATACATGCAGTACTAAAAATATTATGGAATCTATTCAAATTCTATACATTCTTAATCAAGTGTAGTAAAATATTTTTAAACTACTAACATTTTAACAAAAAAAATTCCATACAACAGATACTAAAATTAAACTTATTACAAAATTTTGAGTGTCACTAGTTTTGGTGGATGAGGACTATTTTAATGGTTGCTTCGAGAAAGATCCATTACCATGACTCGAGTCTGTGATTCAGGCAATTTATCTAATTAGATTACTCTTTCTCTATTATCTCCTACCTAATAGAAGGAGTCATTTAATTAATAAGTGTCAATCACAGGTGAGTCGAGTTATAGTCTGGGATTCATCTTTAGTAATTTAGTTTAAAAAATATAATTTGCATAAAACTTCTTAATTAAATGCATATGTTATGTTGTTTCAATTAGATTTATTTTTAGAAAATTAAGTAAAATACCAGTTATTGTTTTAATACGTACATGAAAATCATCACTTCCACGGCAACTTCTTGGGCCTATTTTGTGATCCCGCATCATTTCTGAAAAATAAAACAGATATAAAACAGATAAGATAGATCTCTCTGGGTGTTACAAAATGATGTAGTAAGATAACATACCCAAAACGACTTTTGACTTGTTAAAATGAAATGTGATGTATAACACAAGTGAGTTATCTCAGTTAATTTTGATACCCTTTAACTACGTTGATCTCTCTGAAGAATCTCTTTCCCATTGGAGATCTGTTGCATAAAATGGCTTTATGGAGTCAAATTTGTCGAAATGAAGGCAATCATATGTCACTGTTACATGGAAATTTCGGAAGGATATTGCTTAGTTATTGTTCTTGCCATTTAACCACAGTTTGAAATGACGGCATCCATCCCATTAGGATTCCCGAACGTCTTTTAAAGGGCTCAGTCGAACTAAAAGTAAAACTGATTAATGGAGGCTGATGTCGAAATGACTTGCCTTCATTTGAGGCACATTCGTTATACTCACCGTCATCTCTTAGTTGAGATTGCATCAATCTGTTCAATATGTCACAATGATCTTAGTGTTAAGCATTTTTTATTGAATCTGCTAATTTTAGGGTTCATTATCGTCACTTTTTCCTCTCGTCATCCCTTAATATGTAATACTTGGTGTGTGAAATATAATATACAAATGATTTTTAAATATTAATAGCTACTCTTTCATATATATAATTTTTTATCTTTATTCTCTGTATGTGACTGAGATTTTAACTTGTTAACCAGTTAATTAACACTTCTTCTATTTGTTTCCCATAGATATATTTCGGCATGCTCGGTTAACAGGTTCAAACAGCATTATTCCATTTTTCTTTGATTTATATATTCTCTTTTAGAGTAATTTTGTTGTTTAATAGAAACTGTTAAATTTGAATTTCATGTATCCATTGTTACCTTTTAAACACTGTCCAATTTTTACATGAGCCGTATGTTATTAAAAAAAAATTTAATTACATGTTTTATAATCTGGAATGAAATTAAACTATTTGCTTGGTGTAGTATGGTTAAAAAGGGCTTTTGCTCTAATAAATTCAACAACAAAAACAACCTTTAATACTGAAGTATTTTTTTTAAAAAAAAGGTAAATACAGTCAGTTATATCGTTAATCTAGTTGCTATTATTAAAAAATATATTTTTAATTTTAAATTTAGCTTAATGCTATTGTTTTGTCAAATAAAATCAGATGTGATGTTTTCGAATAATCTAATTGCAATTGTTTTCAACTATTCACCAATTAAATATGAATTGGTGTTTCTCTGAAAGAATTCTGTACACAAACAATTTACTTATCTTGGGAAAATATCTCTTGTCGCCATACTAACCAGAGAATACAACAATTAACTCCAACTTTTAAATATTTATGCTGCCATTAAAGGATAATTTTTACTCATTATCATACGTAACTTTAGATAAACCATTAAAATTACTCTCATGTAAATTTGAAGATACTTAGCTGAGAAATAATCTCGAGAGTGTTACTCAGATTGTTAACATTCCTCTTGGAACACCCTCGAGATTCTTTAAAAGTTAAGTAACATTCGAATTTCCATTAGTCTGAAGAATTTGCAGCTTTGTTCGAAACATTTCAAAAAGCAAATTTTCCTATTTACATATCAATTCTTGGGAGAATAATTTCCATCTATGTTATCTACAAACTGACATTTTATTGTTTCAATTTTTAAAATGTTATTCATTAAAAGCACTTTTTTTAAAATGTTTACGCACGGAAACCTTTAAATATAGGAGCACTTATTAAAACTATTCAAGATAATGAAATTGGAGGAAGTAATCCAATGTTTTCATTTTGGAAATAGTTTCAAAATAGTTATAATAGTTTATATCCAGCATTTTATGGCTGGAAATATGAAAGTTTCAATACCTACAGCGATAACTTTTAAAACATTACAAAAAAATACGCCAATGAAACACTTTTTCAAAAATTTATTTCATTCGGAGACTAGAAAAATCAAAATGTAAAATATGTATATAAAACATCATTATTGGCTTAGTTGTTAATCCATGTAATCAAATAGGTTTCTAAGTTGCCAGACAAGTGATGGGGAGAAGAGGTATTTGAGTTACTGATTTATCGAGTTTAAATAAAATAAGAAAGAACTATTACTCTCAGAGTAAAAATTTAGCTAAAACGCTATTGGTATTAACAGGGGATTTAATTTTCCTTAAGTTCGCTTCACAATGTGTACTTTTTCCTTCTACGAAAAATTATTGATGCCTAAACTGATAATAGAAAAATCCTATTTACTTGTTGATTATTTATTTTGGCCAAATATTTCATATTACAATTAGAAAACATAAAAAGGAAATATTTCCGATTAATGCAAATAATTAATTAAACTATTATAATAAATTATTGAAATAACTAATGCATTTGTTTTATTAATTATTTCTCTGTGTGATATTTTTTGAAACAATGAAATATACACAAAACACCATTATAATAGGGACATCAATAGCCCCATTTTTTTCAAACCCTTTGAATAAAACAATTTGCAACTTCTGACTATGTTTGCTTCAAAAAAATTAGGAAATATTACCAAAATTTCTCTCGGTGGTGTTTTGATTCAAAAACGAATGTCATGGGCTTGCATATTATAATTGCAATCAATATTGACATTTTGGACATTTTTTAAAAAACTATTTTTTGTGAATATTTTTACGATCCTGAAATTTGAAAATTAACAAGAAAATGGGTCTAAAATTAATGAATGAACGAAAATATCTTTCATATTTTATTTAATAAGCAAAAAATTTCAAATATAGATTTTAAATTAATCAAGATATGTTAGAAATACAAATATGTATTAGTTCGAAATGAATGATTTAAAGTTATAATATTCTTAAGATTACTTTACAAGAGACTTGCAATCAAATCGCATACTAACTATGGAATTTTTGTCGAAGTATTCATACAATATTATAAAATCATTTATATTATTAATCTTTTGTCAAATTATTATCGTGACATTATTAATCCTTCATCATCAACTTTTAAATGCAATAAAACTGCAATATATATTGACAAAATTACTCTTTTTTAGCTATTAAATCCGACATATAATAATTTGAGGGTTTTTTTTAAATATTTTCATTGTCACGTTTTATGTGGTTTTAACTATTTTCAGTTGCTTTTAAAATCGTGTTATTTTAAAAGTTTGCTCTGATTTTACTGTATGCTAGGGGTAGTATAGCCAGTTAGGGCTCTTGTGCAAGTAAACCAAACCAACCATAATCTGGTGATAAATCGAAGGAATTTGATACCTAAAACTTCGGATTATATTCTATAGTAAATGCAAAAACAAAAATCCAATGCATATTTATAATTTCTCCATGGAACAAAATAATACCTGGTTTCTATTTTCTTAAACGGTTTGGTAACCGTAGGAAGGCCAATTAAAAAAATATTACTTCTATTGGGTTGTTCGGAAAGTCATTTCGTATTTTTTTGTCAAAATGAAAAGAAATTTTCGTTTAATGAATAAATTATTTATTAAATTATAAAACTGCCATTCTGGTCTAATACCTTTTGCCATATTTTTGGTAGTAACATGATTACACGCTCATAAAAGTTTTGGTCTTTGCTGTAAAAAAAAACTGATCGAGGTGGTTTTTGGCCTCCTCATTTGAAGGAAAAATTTTGCAAATCAGTTCTGGTACTGATGTACTGTTAACACATCTTCTCCACACATATTGGCTAATTTATTTCTGGCTTGAACAGCATTTTTACCTTTTATAGCAAAAAAGAAAAAAATGACGAAAATGCTGTTTATTGCTCTCCATATTTAAAAGGGCACCATCCAAAAATTACTGCGAAGAATCAGCTGCACTTTTTCACACTCAAGCCTTGCTATATCAGCTCTTAAAACATAAAATGATTTTGCGGTTTAAGTATGAAATTGGGTGCGAAAAATGCAATTAAATCCTTTGTCAGGAAAAAACGAAATTACTTTCCGAACAACCTAATATTTTCTAATATTTTCTCAATTAAATGTGGATACTTTGGAGCTCCATCACACACTCTAATATGGGTATGTATGTTTAGAATTTCATTATGAAGACGAGAAAGTGATTATACTATCTACTTGTAACGTGACACTCTTGATGACTCTTGCATAGAGTAATAGAATCCCGCACCTATGCGTTTTGTGTCTCATGACATAAATGAACATGCAATTTCAATATATTTCTTTTTGTCGGATTAAAATTAATGCTTGATTCAGAACTACAATTTTAACTGTACGATCACATACTAAAAATTTCATTTTAGATAAGCATTGCACTTTTTGGTTATCGTGTTGACATGCATGGGAATGTATAGATTGATAAAGGATAAATTTATTGGCGAATTTAGTTCAAAACTTGATCCTGATCTACATTTCAGACGATGAGCTTGTTAATCATCGTTTTACTTGCAATTAAAGCTATAAAAAAATTCCATAGTTCTAGTTTGACTACAAACTTGATCTAAAGACCACATAGCAAATTTATTTCATCTGCATAGCTCTTCCGTAATTCTAAAAACGTATTTTCTGAAAAGTCTGGTAAGAAAATATTAATCAAAATCTCGAAGTTGGATTTTTTAAAATTATTATATTTTGCAGAAAGAAAGGAAAAGAAATTTTTTTGTCTTAATACTGATAAAAACCATTGTGGCGATGTGTATGTGTTCCATATATCTGGCTAAGTGACTCAACCGATTTCAATGAAAAACAATTATTCTTTAAAATAATACCATCAAATTTTCAAAGAGCAAATGTTTATTACATATTTCTTTAACTGGAAATTAATTGAAAATTTTCTACTTTTCTACCGTGAGTTTAAATTAAATTACTTCTTTTTAGAAATGTTTTAATACCATCTTTAAATAAATTTTGTCCTTTCTACGATATCAAATTTTTTAAAGTAATTTTTCCTTCAGTTTATATTAACCTTTTTTATAAATTTTATGCAGATTATTTTGAAACTCGGGTCTCTCTACTCATATATTTTTTTAAAAAATTATTCAATTATTATTATTAATTTTTCTTCAAATTCTTTAGTTGTTTGAATTTAATACTACTTATTTAATAATATTTATAAAATAATTGAACATTTTCAGGCTCTTACAGATGGCCGAAGAAAGCAGGCAATCATTCAAGTGACGGAATGATAAAAAGAATTTTGTGTATTACAATTACTTCTACAAAATTAGTTTTTATATTAAAATTATTTTGTTTGGAAGTATTCGAATTTCGAAAAATACTGGGTATACCACCTGTGTTGTTTACAAGAAAAATAAAAAAGTGATATTTCAATACCACGAAATTTAACAGATAGAGGAAAAATATATAACGTTTCATTAGCGTCATAATGTTATCCGACTGTTCTGTGATGCTAAGCGAAATTATCTCGTCACAATAAAATGAACAAAACTTTTCTATGCTTTAGATTTGAATTTCTAGATAATAAATGCAATTTCTGTTCTTAAAGCAATTTACTTCATTTCATAATAGTTTTAAAAGTGTCGTTTTAATACATATGGATTAATTTTATAATTATACTCTTACTTAATTTAAATATCTCACTGAATCAAATTTTTACCATTTGCAGGGCTCAGTATGGCCATATTTGGCTTTTGTGCCAAAGCACTGAACCAACCAACAAACTAGATAACAGAATACTTGACAGTCTCTAGATCTAATAGCAATCAATATTAACGATATGACATCTTCCCTCTAAAGAGACTGTTTTAAAAGCAAGAATCTATTATTTTTCTTTCATATTATCAACTTATTCAACAGTTCATATTTCAAGTTATTCAACAACTTAAACTGATCTATCCATTCTTAGTATTTATAGAATGATTGTTCCTTAACATTCAACTCCCTTCCAATAAAAACAGTTTAATTTTATTCTCCTGTCCATTACATCACATCTGTTTGAATGCCAAAAGCAATGATTATTTAAATATTTGTTCTTATATTTCTTTTCTTAATGGGCTCATTTGAAGAATCTTAAATTTTCAAGAATGTTGCCTAAATTTAAGGATCTTGTTTACTCTTTTTAATTTACCTCTGCTTCGCTTTCAATGTAATTTCAAAAATTATATTTAAACTTTTTTCATAAAGGTAATTACTTTAAATGCTTAACTATTAAAAGAGACATTAAAATAAAAATTGTTTTATTTCTATTTAGAAATCGGGATTAAGAAATAGTTAATGCACTGTAACCTGATTTGAAGAATTTCTTTTTAACAAAATATCCATTTAAGGTTGCGTAATTGCTTATTAAGTAAATATATAAACCCTCAGGCATTTCACAAAGGTCAAATGTAAGAATATCTTCCCTTATGTTAAAAAAACTCGTTGCGTGTTTTGGTATAAAATGTTTGTCTTCATTAATTAGCGATTATTTAGAAAAAGAACTATTTTAAGAAATTATACATTTGCTGATAAGATAATCTACTATGGTTTGATAATAAAGTAAGAATCTTCAAAAAATTTCAAGTTATTTCGCTTTTATGCTAACATTTTCTTGGGCCATGGGAAATACTCTTACAAACAATTTCATTAATGTATGGTATTATGCAATTTGACATATGAAATGACAAATTTTTTTTTAAAAATGGAAACTTACATGCATCATTCCTTATCTCACTATTGATTTGTTATTTTAATACTAATTAGCCAAAGTATTCAAATTAAAACTATCTAATAAACTAAATAATTTTTAAACCTATCTCAATTCTAAATTATTTTAATGTACCAGGACTAGAAACAATTGCCTTTTATAAAGTAAAACGTTTATTTGTTAGATACTGATAAATAATTAACAATCATTTCTTAGAAATATTTATTTGAAAATGTTTCGATCTGTTAAAGACAATTAATTAATGGAGATTCATCTTCAAATTGCACCCATTAAAAAAGAATGTTCTTCATGAATTTGTATAGAAGAAACCTTAATGCGTTTAATATTTGTGTAGATATGTAACATTTAAACCCTTATAATAAAATTCTTAGAAGACAATTGAATTTCGAATGTCTATTTCCTTTATTCACCCCTGACTTATAGCATCCACCCCTCTCAAGGGTTTCCTTTTCAAAAGATGCAAAGTAAATAAACATTTCTCTTGTTTCATCAGTTTGTTAGCTGAAAAAAATGTATTTTTACAATTTTCAATTGCATTCTGGAGTTTAAGCCCTAAATAAAGTGGCTAAATGTGAAAGAATATTATTAAATGTCAATAATTGAATAATTAAAATATTTAAAATTCATTCTTTTATTCTTAAATACAAAAATTTTATTCGAATGCATTTTATAATATAATGATACTCTCGTCTCTAAAATCGAAATGTTTGCAAACCATTAAAATTCTCGCCAAGCGTCTACTATCTTGGATTGCTCATTTAAGAAAAGAGTAGATTTTGTTACATATGATAGCAGTTGAAATTATGTTAATTACTGCATTTGGTAATTTATCTTTGGAATATTATAGCTCAATTTATAGTTTGATCTTGCGACTAATAAAACTAAGAGGCATAGCTTTTTATTGACTCAAAAGAGACATTCGTTCTTATAATGAGATGCACAAATAATCAGATCATCAGAAATAAATCCACTTGAATACAAGAAAAAAGGTTTATATAATATATTTAAATGTTTTATTTCACTCAATATACTTTTGACTTATGAATTCAATTATACACATAAATCTCAAATCCAGTATATATCTTTGTTTATAGAAATATTTTAACTCTACATAGCATTGTATCCAGACAACCTTCACATGAATGTTTCAAAGAGTAACAATGTGTTTTGAAATTCTTTTTAAATTATTTTTTGTCAATATTTGTAAAACTTAAATAAAAGAATCTTCGAAAAATACCGGGGTACCTGTTGTAAGGATAATTCTACGATTAAAAATATTTAAAAAATGCTTTTTAATGCATTGTTAAAAATACATTGGTAAAAAGGTGGGGGTGAACTACTTTTATTTCAGAATTGTTATAATTGATTTGTGCCAATGGAATATTGTTTAATTAAGAAAACAGTCATTTCTCACATTATAATTTTTTAGTTCCAAGAAAAAAATTGAAATTATATTCATTTGTAAAAAATCCATTTATATATTTTGTTTTAAAAACGTCGTTTTAGGGTTCATACCTTGCAAATTCTTCAACAGAATTTCATTCATATAATAGACCATAAGTTGCAGTACAAGCATTTTAAAAGGGGCTTATTTACGAAACAAGAAATAGTGGGAAGAGTTTTCACATTTTCTTAAGTATTATCAGCAAAATAAATTTATTAAAACATCATTTTTATATGATTGGACCTATTTAGCTTTTTAGTTTAACATTACTATAAGATCTTGCAAAAAGGAGAATTTTAACAGACATTTTCTAAATAAAAAAAACTTTTTCACCTTCATGCATTATTTCTTAAATTCAAAAAAAAAAAAATTTCTCTGATGTTTTAAATAACAAAATTTTATCTTAATATATATCAGATATTTCACAATAGCAAGACTTTTTTAAGTAAATTTAAATATCAGGAAAAACATTTTGGATATTCTGTAAACTTAGAATGTAAATTTCTTTCTTTAAATAAAAAAGTATTTTATAGTTCGTAATTATACCTACTTTAATTTATTTCAAGAGTCTTATTTTTAACTAAACAGGACTAGTAACTTATTCATTTTATGCAAAGTTACCCACAGAATATAATCATTTTTTTACAAATTAATCAATAAAACATTACAATTCAATCATTAAAAAAAATTCTTACCTTTATGTGTCTCTCTCATAGCTTGCGCCATATTTGCGCATCCTGGAAACAGTTCTAGAATGCTTATTGGATGAGGGGGTGGTAAAATGCCACGTTTCCCACCCTGACCTCTAGGACGGACATGTCCAAAGGGTCTCTCCAGAGGACCATCAGGGCCTTCAGGCCCATCAGGGCCAACATCATCTTGCGAGTTAACTAATACTGCTAAAATCAGAACCAGTGTCACCCTCATTACAGACTTCATGACTATCTTTTAAATATTTTAGAATATTTTTTTAAATCGTCTGTTTTCTTTTGCAATTAATTTCTTTGATTCTGGAAGAGCAGGAGAAACAAAATGGAACCCTGGTTTAGAGAAGAAAGGATCTTTTGCCAGTCATATGATTCAATAGCGAATGTTGATTTCAAAGTTTACCATAGGCTGTAAAAAAGCTTTCCTTTTTATACGTGGTAATTTCAATAAGATGCATCCATTGTACTTGGCATTCATTTCTTGCAGAAACGTGGATGTAACAGTTGATTTGAATTTGCAATCATTCGCTGTAACAAAAATAATAAAATATAAAACAAAGCCTTGAGGATTTCCATCCATTGTGGAGTAGTTCACGTTTTATAATTTATTATTTTCTCTGTTATTGTTTTGTCTGGATAACTGAAAACTTGTCTCTTTAAACAAAGTTCTGACTCAGTTTAACAGCAGTCAAGAGACGTGCGAACTTTTTTATACCTTAACAGAAAGGGGGATAATTAAATAAATGTCAATCAAAATGGGCATTTCGAATAACGTATGCACCCAAATCATCCATAAACCGTGACAGAGCTTATACAATTGGACATGAATTCGAATTTTATAGCTTATAACGACGGCATTTGTCTTCCTTGTTGAAACATTGGAACGTTGCATCTATTTCAAGTAATTTTGTTGGTCATATAAATGTAACTACGAATAGAACAATATTTATATGAAATATTTAAGGTTTTTACTATATTATTTGTAAATTTAAAAAAATCTTTTTTCAGAGTTTATTTTTCCAAAAGAGAAATTTTTGACTTGTGTTTCATATAAATTTAAATTAAATTAACTTTCGTCCATGCTTTAAATTAAAATTAGTATTAAAGAACTGATCAATGTTATTTAAAAATAAGATTGAAAAATAAATCCATTCGGCTGAAATTTCCCTAATTAAAGGATATTTGATATTTTAGAAAATATTGCATTTACTCTTATATTTTCGAATTATCTAATTAAATTCGAATTGGTATAATACATAAAATATATCTAAAAATTTTTTACTGAAGAAAAATTTTACAGAATCTTATCTTTACAGGATCTTATATTTGGACGATGTCTCTTGTACCAATAGTAACACAATGCAAGAATAGCTTCAATTCTGAGTTCTTCAGGACGTGACGACCTGCAGTGATTGAAAGGTAATTTTAACTAATTATAGTGTGCAACTTTGAATAAATAATTAATATTACTATCGCATAGATTCAACGGTACTTATTTCAGAAACAATCTCTAGTGTTAAGCAGAGCATTGATATTTCTTGTAAAACAAAATCTTAAGAGTTTTTAAAAAATCGAATTTTTGTTAAGAATTCTTAAGAATCATTTCTTGCTTCATTTGTAGCATTGTGATAAATGAACTTTGATGCGTAATCAGTTTATGTAAGAAGAGCAATCAGAAATAGAGGAACAAAACCTATTTTGTTGATAATTCTTAAATGCTATAAATTTGAAGTGTGTTTGAAACCTATAGCTTTTAAGCCATATGAAATAGGATTTCAATTGTGTAGACAGGGATTAATTACAAAATAAAACGCTTCGGTATATTGAATACATAACCAGATAATGTATATAGTATAATCATGATTCAATAGCTGTTTTCTAACTTAGAGTCAAACCTATGTTTCCAGTTATAAAAATTCCACTATATTTCGTGTCATTTGTATCCATAAATGTACAAGTGGTGTTCAAATGAAAAGTTACGATACGACACTGTGGGTATAAACGAAGATGTTTTTCAAAGTACGCACAGTAGGCCTAAGCATACAGATCCCATTGATGAGAGAGCCGAAGGATTCCTTGCTCCTAGAATTCCTGTGGCCATGACGAGACCCTATCCTCCACAGAATCCTTGAGCTAACAGACAGAATCGAAGCATTTCCTTTTCAAAACCAGCAACGTACTGTGAGATACTCCGAAGACTACACAGGACAAAAACAAAGGACGTGAGCTGCTCACGGAGGGTGTGGTTCTTCTCCACGATAACCTCCTCCACACGTCTTCAAGGTCACACACGTGGACTGGTCATGTACAGGTAGGTGCAGCTCAACCATCCGTCCAATAACCCAGACATGTCGGCTTGAGATTTTCATGTGTTTGGTCCCCTGAAAAAACATCCGAAAGGGAAGTTCTTTAACTCGGTCGACGAACTTAAGCACGTTGTGGAGGACTGGTTCTCGTCACGGTCACAGGAACTCTGGGAACAGGGAATCCTTCGACTCGTCAATCAAATGGATCGTTGTGCTCAAGTCTATGAATAAAATCTTCATTTACATCCATAGTGTCATTTCTACTTTTTCATCTGAATAGCTCTTGTATTGCTGTAAAAAATTGTCAAATTTGAATATTTATGCAGGAAATATATTTCTTATGTTTGTTAAAATAGTCTTCACACTTTAGACAAAAAGTTTCATTCTTCCATGACTAAAACTGACAAATTTATGAATTTTTAAATGTGATCATATGATGATTTGAGAGATCTTAAACCATTTAAATAGTCTTGGGAAATAACTGCCAATGTTATCTAATTCCTCCGAGGTAGCCTTTGATTTCTTTATAAGCATGAAATTTCTGAATTCATTTCATTTTCTTAGCAAGGGAATTAAATGTTTTTCTTTCTAAATCATGCAGTATAGATGTTTAATAAAACGCATTTAGGAATTTAGCATACAAGAAACAAAATAAAATCGGTTTTTAAAAAATACGAATCTGAATTCAAAAGATATAAAATTCCAAATTTAAAATATTATGGGGTGATAAAATAGTATGACTCTATTTTGTAAATTTAATAAAATGAAGGATATGAGCAATAAAAATTATTCTTCTCTCATTCAAGCAATTTGTAAACATTGAAACAATTTTCTTGCATATTTTCTATAAACTCATACTTCTTAAAAATTTAAAAGATAATCTAAGAGTCTTATAAAATAAATAACTTGGTTACGTAATATCCTTTAAATCAGTTATATCAGAAACTATAAACTTCTATAAATATCGTTTGGTGCTGAATTTGAAACATCAAGTAAATCAATAAAATATTCAAAGTGAATAAAATTAAAGATGAAATATCAGCCTTTGAAATTATACGAAATTTTTTACTTTGAATTTTTAATTATATTCTTTAAAAAGTATTTGCTTTAAATTATCTGCTGTTGTATAAATCTTTTATAAGTATCGCAAAAATTTGAAAGATCATGTAAATCAATAAAATATCCAACGTGAATTTTAATAAAAGAAATATCTGTCGCCGAAATTGTACAGAATTTATTTATTTAAAAATGGAAGTCAGAAAATGTACTTGAAATATTTAATTATATTCTATAAAAGTATTTTCATTGGATCATCGAGTATTCTGTTGTATAAAGTCTTCTATGAGTGCTAAATATAAAAGATCTTCCTTCCTTCTGCAATTTAATTACAGATATCTCCTCCTCTTCTAATAAATGTCAATATTTCGTCCGTGCATTCTTTTGGAATACGTTCCGTTACTGCACAGCGTACTTTTTCAATATGTTGGCGGATGCAAACCTAAAAAACGAATAGAATCATTTAAAAATATAAAACACATTAAAAACGGACTTAAGTATATCATGTAATCTATAAAGTACTTTTCCATATTCTGACAATTAATACGTTTTTTTTAAGCTTCATCGTTTATAGCATATAATTGAGTATACCTTTTAAATTTTATCGTTTCAACTGATTGAATCTAAAATTCAATAAACAGTTAAGATATCACACTTACAAATTGAATCTCGCTTATCTACCGTGCTGAGTTTTTGAATAGTCACATTTCGATGTGCAGGAATAGACAGGTTGCGAGGCTCTATATTCTAATGCAACTGGGATTTCAAAATTTAAAGACAATTCATAATCTCCCTTTAGTGACAGTGTCTATCGTAGACGCGCATTTGAAAAGGAGAGTACACGAAAGGAATCATCCCACAGACGGAAGTTTCGCGTTACTAAGCCTATTTTTGAAAAACAAATCACCAAAAAAAAATATAATTTCGAAAGTCGGCATTTTTTCTACATTTTTAGA
>JAPMOQ010039056.1:0-62844 GCA_026543055.1 Argiope trifasciata
CAAATTCTATATATAATGTTTAGTTATATTTTATGAAACTCATATGGATGTTTAAAATGTTATTTAACAATTTTCATAATTTTTTATGCTTTTCTCTTCAATTTTAATCTCTATTCAGTTTATCCAAAATGTAGAGACATCGCGTCAGTAAATACCACCTTTTCTCTGTAACTTCAATCCACTGTCATCATTTTTGTAAATGCTTTTGTTCAATCCATTTAATTACCAATTTGTTAAAACTAATTGTAGCTGTATAGGATTTGATACTGATGGGATTCTCTGTGGGGATCTCTGGATGGTTTGTCGTATCTTTCTTTCCGTCTCCCTCTTCTTTTCCTCCCATCATGTGCTCCAATCTTTACATAACTGTTAGAGGCATTGGGAGCCTAGGATCGCATAATTGTATGCTCCTAATATTTAAAATTATGAGAGAATATGCAAAAAAGTTTCGAGAAGACCATTGTCATTAAGTAAGTTGTCTAATTCACTGTCAAACAAAAATGTATCCTTCCTAAAAAATTCTTACAGATTAAAAAAAATCAATATCCGAACCATTACTGTAATCTAAGTTAATCATTTGTGCTTAAAACAAATTTATAATCAGAATTTCTTCCATGCAATTGATCAGATGACTTAGTGTTATAGGCACTGGGGAGTGCAGGATGGCGTTTTGTTATGCTAATAATATCGAAATTTATTAGAGAGTATGCGAGAAAGTTTCGAAGAGGCCACTCCGTTTGATCGAGACATCTAATCGAAATCTAATTAAACATCTAATTAAAACAACCTTTCAGCCATAACTGCAGTCCAAGTTAATCATTCGTATCGACGTAAATTCAAAACAAAATTCCTTCCATGCAGTTGGTTAGATAACTCAGTGTATGGGCAATGGGGGATATGGCGTTATGTGGATGATATTTAAATTTATCAGAGAGTATGCAAGAAAGTTCCGAAAGGACAATTCTCGTTGATTGAAACATTTAATCCAATGTGAACCAAAACATATTCCTTCAAAACACATTTTGAGGATTAGATTTATAAAATTAAAACAACCTCTTAGCCAGAAATGTTGTTGTTGTTGCTAATCTCTGTCGCCTGATTTAGTCAGACCAGATCCAAAAATCATTTGACAAGTAGAAAGTCAAAAACGAGGAAGAAAGGAGAAAAAATTTCTTAGCAACCTAGAATTTGTTCTGCAGAGGCATGATGTTGGCAGTATTTTGGGCACAGAGGGTAAGATTTTTCACCTTGAGAAAATAAAATACCTTTAAGGTGGCCACTAGTAAGACGTGACAGGCAAGTGTTGGTCTTTTTATCGCCAGGACGAATTGAAGACAGGCGAAGTTTATTGACCTTATACAAATAATGAGTAGGGGCAACCATCCAATGTTTCTTATTAAGGGATTTCGCCAGACAGAAGAGCTCTAAATATGTGAGCTCAGCAGAAGATGGAGTCACTACACTGCTTCCTTTCTTTGCAATCCCCTCTGCTATTTCATTACCAGGTAGATTCACATGAGATGGAAATGAATATCATGTTGGAAATAAATCAGAATCTTCTGAAGAATGGACAAACTTGCTTTATCTCCAACATAGGTCCAATTGTTAAAGTGTTCCATTCAGCTGCGGCTATCAGTAAGAATCCAAAGGATCGTACGATTATTTTCGTGTCGAATGGTCTTAAGTCTCTCATCTATTGCTAGTAATATGCTTCTAAAAACTGAATAACCATAAATGTAATCCAAGTTAATCATTCGCACCAAACACAAACACATAATCAAAATTCCTTCCATTCTAGGATTAGATAACTCAGTGTTATAGGCACTGGTGATGCAAGATGGCGTAATATTAATAATATATAAATGTATTAGAGAGTATGCGATAAAATTTGGAGGAGACCATTCCCATTGATTGAGACGTACAATCCAATGTGAAACAAAAATGAATTTTTCCAAAAAACCTCTTGTGCATTAGATTTACAAAATTAATGCAACCTCTTACCCTTCACTGTAATCAAAGTTAATCATTCGCACCAAACACAAACTCATAATCAAAACAAGATGGTCTCCTCCAAACCGAAAAGAGAGCACACGTCCGTCCATTTGGAAGTAAAAACATTCTCTGTTTTTTTTATTTGTTTCTTCCCTGTTTCTTAAGTCGGTGCATTATATCCGGACTCTCAGAGGATCATAGTTTCTGATGAGTTTGTTGCTTGCTTAGAAAGAAGAACAAGCGATCTCGTACACAGGTGTTCCCCAAGGGACGCCCCGCTTTGATGGGGAAGGAACGTGTGTTTTGGAAACTGCGTCGAAAGGGTTGATGAGCCAGGGGGGGAGGATGAGGAGTGCATTAACTACCATCCCCCATGCGGAAGGTAATGGTGCTGACGTTGGAAGTAATATACCTCTCGGTTGGTTAACTTGCACCGGCGTGGATGGGTGTATTAACTAATTTCCAACTGATGGGGAAGTATTTTGTGGTGATGATAGTCTTGGTCAATAAAAGTTGAAATATCTGCATGAATAATTGATGTTGCAGAATAAACTGGTCAATTTTTTCTATTAGGTAATTAATTGCTGATGATCCTTTGGAATTTAGGAAATAAATAAATGGAAACGTTTTTAGTTTTAATGTTAAGTTTTATAAACAAATAGTTTTAAAAAAGAAAAATAAATGAATAGTTGATGTAGATGAATAGATTTGTTAAATGTTTGATCATAATTAATTAATTTATGATGATCCTTTGGAACTGATGAAATAATTAAATAGAAACTGCCTTAGTTTTAATTTGAAATTTTATATACATAAAGTTTAAAATTAGAAAATATAAATTGATATCGGCAGATGTTGACAAATAGATTTGTTAATTGTTTTTTCTTAAGTAATTAACTGATGACGATCTTTGAAAATTTAGGTCAAAAATAAAATGAAATTTTTTTAATTTTTATATGCATGCAGTTTTAAATTAGGAAAAAAATTTCAACACTTCAAAAATAAAATGACATTCATCACCTTAAAGAAAAACCATATATTCGCTCCAACCCGCTTGATCTGTTTTTATAAGATTAAACTATTTACAATGAGAAAAACACATATACTCCTACATATTTCTTTACACCATGTATGTTACAGATGTTATAAGACGCTGGGAGTTCACAAATTTCACATGATATAACAACTGCTAATTTATTTGCTAAACTCATTATTCGGAAATTATGATTGTTTGATACACTAGTACCACTCGCAGGGCACAGATAAGAGATTGATTTTCGTTTTAAATATAGAGCATATTTGGAAAACTGGATAATTTTATGAATAAGAAAATTCCTTGTATATGCAATTAAACCTATCATTGCATATGAAGACCTTTAATTCATTGAAACTAAGCCATTGTGGAATCAGTCTAAACATAGCTTTTACACTTTTTTTAAACATATATCGTAGATAACATAACACCATCTATGATATTTCTCTTCTTTTAACATTTAAATAGCAAATGAAGAATTAATGAAATACCTTTTACAAATAGATATAAAAATAAAATAAGGTCACTTTTTTTGTTAATGGAAGATAATACCAATTTCTTTCACAAGAAATTCTATTTATTTAATGTTATTAATAACTCTCTAACCTCACGATTGACATTTTTTACCTTTACAACAATAGTCTAACCTTAGCGTTATTATTATTATCATAATTACAATCAATATAATAATGCAATTTGTCTTCATATAATTGAAGACCTCACCAATGGTTTGTGTTAAAGGATCTAATCAGTTCTTTACGTACAGTAAAGATTTGTTAAGGCAAGATCTTTAGCTTTGATTATAGGCTGATTATGTCTGGGAGATATTAGTATTTTATTTCTCCAATAAGCTTATCTGTTACTCCTGTAAACATACATTTGTGATGTAATGGATAAAAGAACTACTTTCGGGATTTAATTAACTATTAATCTAATGGTTTGATGTTAGGTATTTGGAAACAAATGGTTTTGATGTTACATAGATAGAATTTTAATTTTCGTTGATAGTTTTTATGTATTAATAAACGATTAAAGTATCATTAATCATTGAACTAATCTGTCATTTTATTTTCTCGTATATGTAGTTAGAAGTATAATAATCGTCAAATTATTTAAACTCAAGATTTTGATAAATCTTCACGTTTTAGACATCCTTGAGTTCGAAATGCTGCCTGTAAGTCTGTGACAAAGTTCAGCATACTATATTTGAACAAAGTTTGTAGATTTCTATAGAATTTTGAGTAAAATCTACGCAGAAGTCTGTCTATCCGACTATTCGAATATAATTTAACATGATAAATATAAATGAACGACACTATATTATTAAAATTTGATTCACAGAATTAACATCTACAAACTGGACAAATATCAAATTTTGAGCCAGATTGACTTTCTGAAACTTCAAACTACTTATCTCAAAGTAGCGATAAGTACTTTGTCTTTTTAGTAAGTCTTGAGAGTAAGATTAAGTCTCTGTTGATGACTTAAATTTCGTATGGGATTTTTTGACTATAACTATAGTTTGTATCAATTTTTTTTATTTAAATAGGTTGGGGAAAAATATCATTGAAAATACAGAATCAATATTAACTGCATACGAAGTTCTATACGTCAAGTAATTCGCCAAAGGTGACACAATAAATTCACATAGATGGAACAATAGTGAAAGTGCGAAATATCGATATTTAGTTACTATTGAATGCCATTGCTATGCAGTATATTCTCTGGGATACCACTTTTGAAGTCGAGTAGTAGGCTTGAATGTTTTGGGGTCACAAATTCCGTTTGTTTATAATTGCATTGTGGGTCGTTTTGTTATACCATGTGTAAGGAGTATGACTTTTGTTACTGATACAGAAATAGTAAAAGTGAAGCAAGTTCAAAGAGATAAAAGTTCAAGTTACTCAAGGGTGATAAAGTACTACGTGTTAAAAGTAACTAAAAATGGATGAAAACCCTTTATTTTTAAACCTTTAAATACTCCTTGAGAGAAAACGTTTGAATTTAACTCTTATAAGCAACTTAAAGTTTTTTTCATATTCATTTAGAGATAAAACTTTTGTAGGAAGAAAAGTTGTCTTTTTACAAAATGGTTCTGTTTCACCAGGAAAAAACTTTTATTATTGAAAAGGCAGAAAGTCAAAAATAATTTTCATCCATTGTCTTAGTAAGGTACAAATACATTTTACAGCACAATATATACCCTAAATTCTCCAGTTAATTCTATTGTGCTCTGGTTACTCAGAGTCCATATGCGAGTCGTTACAGCAAGCGTCGAATTTAATCTCCACCAACCACTGAAAAGCATTTAGTGAATGCTTAATGTAACGGGCACAGCCAACGAGAAGCGTTTACTGACCGCCAGATATAATCAGAGGCAACCGATGTGAAACATACATTATATGTTTGATACAGACGTTGCTGACGGGAAATGAATAAGGAGTTGTAGAAATCATTTTAAAAATCTTAGCTATGTAACTTTCTGAGAATTTTATATAGTTATCTCAGGTTGAAAGAATGTTTACTTATATCAGTTATTTTTGTGTTTTTTTTAATAGAGTGATTTCAGTTTTGAAGTGATTAATATATATATATATATATATATATATATATTGACTGCTCAACAAATCATATGAAAAAAAAAATCATATCTTCAATTTCCAAGTTTAAGAGATAAGGTATTATTAATGCTTATCCCTACAAGATAATATAATAGCAACTTTATCCTATAGTGTACTTTAAATATGCTACATCTATCTATTTTTATATGCATGGCAATACAGAATTTACGGACAGTTCTATACAGTTACTCATATTAAATGCAAAATATTGTATATGCTTGTATTCCGATTTCTATAGTAAAATTGCTAAGCGCTAAAGTTTAACTGATTTTCAAATTAAACAGGTTATATTTACTAACTAAGTCCAATGTACAACAAAAATAATTATGGTTGTAAATTTTTTTAGTCTTAATCGAAACCGATCATTGTAATTAGCCATGTTTACACTCTTCTAAGAATCGACTTTGTTTCAATTTACGCTACTGGCTGTATGCAAAACCCTATAGCTATATACTAGCTGAAAATGTTAAAGCATTCTAGGAATTTACACAAAAAAATTAAATCTAATCCATAAGTATTTTTAAAATGCTTTTTTTTGTGTTAATGCAAGGTAATATTTTTCAAAATTTTCATAGAATCTATAATGTTTTCATGCCTACTTCCTGTTCCTTTATAACATATATTAAAATGTTATAAAAAAGAACAGAATGCCATATACAATATTTCTTTCCAGGGAAGGTTTTTGGAGCATTATTATTATTTCATATCAATTCTATAACCACTTTTAGAACATTTTCCATTTTCATAACTTATATTTTAAATTTTTAAAAAATTATACAAATTTTTAAACGAAATATTTAATTTTTAATACCCAATTATCTGATTAATAATGTAGAAATAAATTTAACATGGCATTTTCTTCGTACTGATTGTCTTTATTCATTAATAAAGGCTTAGAATAACTCAATTAGCAAGTTTGTAATTGCTATTAAACAATAAGATAATCTGACACATTGTTCACAAGCAATCTCTTATTTTATAGAAATAAAAAACACTGTAGACAAAACTAATTGTCCAAACCTAATTCCATTATACGTTGAAAATTATAAACGTAATCAGACATGTGAGCAAATATGACAAAAGTTAAATTTTTCGTTTCGTAAAATTAATCCCTTTGAAATCACAATTAATACATAAACAATTTACTTGGAAAATGAGGAACAACTATCGTTCATTTTTTTAATTAAACTGATTTCTGCGAAATACAATAATTAACATTGTTTGATAAAGTACGTTGGATATGACAAATAATTACATTAAATCTGAATGCTTCAATTAAACCCTGCTTTGTTGATTATATCTATCAATGGATGCATTGAATTGAATGTTGGATACAACTTTCTTTAATCTTTAAAGCTGTTTAAAATGATTAAATGTTTTTTGAAGATGGTAATAAGTGGGTTCATGAATTTAAAATGTATTCAGCTGTATTTTTATTGTAGAATCTTAATAACTGCCTCTTTGTTTTCTAGTAATTAAAGAAAATATTCATCGTAGCTTGTAATTAAGCAGGCGCTTATTAAAAAAAGATTACATTTGGGTTCGCAATTATGGGATATTACAAATTTTTAATTATTTTTTTTCTAAATCATGATTAATCTCATGATATTCACAATTTAACAGTATTTTCAAATTTTATCTTTAATTAAACAAATTCCACTATTAGAAATCAGTTTTTCATTTTTATTTTCTTAATTGTTAATTTTAAACATATATTTACTTGATCGCGTTAGAAATAACTTTGGTTAAAAAACAATTCCTTCTAATGAAGCTCAGTTATTTGATGTAAATGATAATTATTATATTGATTGCTATAATACTTCAACTATCTTTGTTATATTTAAGTTTGTAATTCCAAATTTTGAGTCTATGGCAACGTTGTTAACATTTGTTTTAGTTCAGTGGGAGTAGCAATGCTGTTGAAATTTTTCCAAATATAAAAGATATCGATTTAAAAAAAAGGATGTTAGCTTCTTGCTTTTATTACGAAATCTACTTTATTGCCCAGAATCTGGTACAAATATCTACTTCTTTAAAGATAATACAAAACATAAACGTTATTTAGAGATAGAGGTACGAGCTTTTTGTGACTGTTTAGTAAACGATGTTCCCGATTGTAAATTAAAATCTTGATTAATAATCAGAAGATGTAATTCAAATAATTAAATAATTGGTGTAAAATATTAAATGTAAATAATGGTATTAGACGAAATTATTTGAAAAAAGAAATTAATGGAATATATGATAAAGAGAATGAAACGAACTTTTTTATAATGTGTTAATTTAATAACTTCTAAGTAAATTTAGTTTACTTTATTGTAATAAAATATTATTTTAATATATATGTGTACTTTATAGTAATATATACTTTATTGTAATAAAATATTACTTTTTTAAATATTGAAAATTAGTATATCTACCTTCTTTATTGTAAGATTGTTAGTAGTCTTAGAATCAATATGTGGATTTATTTTCTTAATGTCAGTATAAAATTTTGTGATCCAGATAACCGCAGTTTAGAAAATTGAAATTCTAATATATTAGGTTTTTTTAGTACTTTTAATGAAATAAAAATCCTTCAGCTGTCACTACATACTGAATACAAAGATTTGCTTCTTATATTACAAGTATTCATATTAAAAACGATGTAAACTTTTAAACTTAAAAAAAAACGTATTTTTGGAATTTGTTTTATATGTTTAGTATAGATTGTCAATAAATCGATTTATTTGGTAGACGAAACTAGAAATATATTTGCCAAAAAATTATTGTTTTATAGTAGATTTTAGAACAAGTCACATCTGGCAAAATATATATTTATTCAAGTTTATTTTCTTCAATGCATTATATTTCCTTCAATATAAATATGCTATACCAAACATAATCATATTAACCATAAGAGAAAACACCGTTCATGAAAATCCGACAAGTTGCAATGGTTATTATAATGTCATCTGCCTACTCGCTGACTTCGGAACACTTACTGATATTTCATGGGAACGATTGGCACACACATTCCAGGTACCCAAATGCAGCAAAGACTAGGAGATGTATAACTCCTTTGTGACTAAATCGGCCTTGACATAGATTATAGGAACAAGAATTTACACTATGATGAGTTTCATGTCCTTACCTCTCTTAACTGAATAATAAATTCAAAATTCTATTCATCCTGAGGGTTTCATGCATAATATGTTTCAATTAATTGATACCGTTGACCAAAAGAATTACCATATGTGCATACGTTACCGTCAATACGTAAAAGCCAACATCTTGACCTTTTGTATAGCCATCTTATAAAATGTCGAAATTTGACTGGCAATGTACAAAGCAATGAAATGTTTTACGTATTTCCTTGGAATTCTTCAAAATGCTGAATATCAACCAGGCAAAGTATAAAATATATCGAGAAAAAGAGTCTGTTGACAAAAAAAAAATGGATGAGATTATATTCAATGGGGAATTTAACCAACATGTTTATTGAAGGGATTTCAGTTTATACTGTATATTAAGCTCCTTTAAAAAAAAAATTGATAAATATGCATATACAAAGTACCATAAAAAATTCGCCTTTTATGACTATGCTAGTAAAGATAAAATAAACGATATTTTGTGATTTCTTTTCTAAAATAATGGATTGATTATAAACAGTATTATCATGGCCTATTTTCATACTTTTTGTAATATCATTTATCATTCCTTCGAATGCTTATTATATGCAACACCTAGTGGAAGTGCAATAATTTTCCCATTTCATACCCTAAAATTGCAGAACATTCAATAATATTCCCCGTAATTCTTCACAATATTGGTGTTCCATACAATATTGGTAACATATACATTCCAGACACCGTTTCTTTAGAACAGTAAATTCTACTTTGGATTATGCATCATAAGAGAAATTAATAGATGTAGTCTTGTAAACGAAAGACAAAGCAAAACTCTGTATCTAAAATAAAAATTCAGTTTAAAAAAATAAAATCTGATCTACTGAATGAACAATCTTCTAATTAATTTCAACGAAGCCACCAAAATTTCAAGTAATTATTCATTCCAGAAAACTTCGCGTCGTGTCTTCATTGTCAGAGTTCATTTAAAGAAATGATATCATATGCTGCAATGAAGTCGTCTCTGTGCCAACATCTGAAGCTCATTAAAATTGAATTTAAGTACATGAAGATTTCCAAATATAAAAATATGTCCATGATGTAGGTAGGTAATATTCCTTCATGGCACGAAAAATCTTCATGTAAGGTGTTTTCGGTGTCGAAAGAAGGGAGAAAGGGGTGGAGCATAAATTATTCAAATTACGCTCATATTATGCATAAATAAGCAGCGGTTTCGTTCTAATGTTCATATCACGTCCCTTCCAGCTCTAGGGGCTGAGTGACGGTTTGAATAATTCTATTTGAAAGCTTCTACCGGTAAATGAGCTGCATGTGGCTCTCGGGGGGTTGTTAGCTAACGAAGGCAAAGCTTACTGCATGTTTTAACAGCAGGAATTGTAAATCGGTTGGAGAGTTCGATAAGTTTTAAACTGCTCATGCAAATGGCTTGAGACGAGTTGAATGGATGTTTTAGACTGAATTAAGTTTGCCAAATATCGTGATTGTGTTTCGCTGATTTCGAAGGCTTTATTTACTGGTAAACTGTGAAAAGAGGGTTTTAAAAAAAGCTTATTTTTAACGAATGCATTTATTTAAAAACAAAGGGAAAAGATACTATCTGGACATGATAACCATGGCAGAGTATGAGCTAGGATTTTGTTCTAAGAATAAAATAATAATTTAATATTTTATTAATGCCCCTATTGTTTTATAAAAATAACTGTAAAACAATAGAATCAGAAATCATATGTCTGTTTTTGCCTGATTTATCATACTAAGCGCCAAACTTATTTTATAGTCCTTTCATCCAAGCCTGCAATATCTGATTGTTGATATGTTGCAACCTAAGATATGTGCATGTAAATAATATTGATATTTAAGTACATAAATATAATATTTTCATTCAAGTTGTATGTGGAATAAGAATAAAAACTTTTTGTAAAAGTGTTTATTAGTAATAACGTTTCATAAATCTAAGAATTATCGAAAAAAATAAATTCTTGCATTTTCAACCAGCATCTTCTGCACAGAACTTTTTTGATCAACTTGAGGTGTTCCTTATTATAAGCAATCTTTAGAAGTACTTACCTGGTACTTTTAATAATATTTTTATTGTAGTATCAATAATTTTAAGATATTCCAAAATCTTCCACATAATATTCCATTTCTAAAATTGCAACATATCAATCTTGTTAAACATCCGTATAGATATATACATCCAATCACATATATCAAGGATTATTACACTAGATTCAAAACTAAAAAGCCTCAGAGTTGAAGCATGAGGTTCGAAAGGTTAATTAATATCAAATTAAATATACTCCGCGTAACATTATTTTCTCAGAAAACTATAACCTTAAGACACAGAGTTTGATTTTTTTTATAATTTAACTTTCTGTCATTTATCTACCAATAAATATTTACTAGAAATTAAGTAAATGATTAATGCAATTGTTTCATTTACGTAAATTCATAGAAATAGCGATTCAATTAATATATGGATTTATAAGTAAGAGTCTTAGATTTTATTAGCATAATTAAAATAGTTTGGGGATTCTCGTTCGAATTATCTTTATTCTGGTTATAAATTTTAAAATTGTTCTATGGACTCCAATATTTGTCCAGATGGTCACTGAAGTTATTTCTGCATGATATTTTAGATCGGACCACTGAGTAATCCCAGTAATATGCAATTAAACTTTCCAAGAAATAGCGATATTTAACAGTTTTGCTTCAAGAATTCCATAGCATGGAGCTATGATTCCGTGAAAACCTACAAGGTGCGTCTTTTAGATAAAGCGTAAGATGCCACGTGACTTGGTTGCATTCAGTACCACTTCCACGAAGTAAATGATGTTTACTTAAAGAATCTGAAACCTTCAAAGTGGGAGCAAGGTTTCTGATTTCGCATGAACTACTTAAAGGAACAGAGCATTTTAAACTAATATTAACCGCCTTTGGCGACTAACTAATTCCATTATATTATCGACTTAATGGGTTGTTAAATGATTAATACGAAATGCATTTATTTTAAATCAGTCCTCTTTGATATTGTAATTAAATGATAAGAATTCAGTTAAATTAGATTACTCTAAAACAAGAACTGTATTCATTACGAAATAATAGATGTAGTGAAAGCACTGAAATTAAGATAATAGCGGGCATTTGAGTGTTTTGAATTTCATCATACTACCCTAGTAGCTTAAAAATATTGTACAATATTGCATGATATTAATCAATATTTGCAGTATCGTTTAATATTGTTGAATACTGCTTAATATTATATAATATTGTACAATATTAGATCAACAGACTGTGCTACATGAGTATTTAAGAATATTGTTATAATTTGTTATCTGATTGAGTTAAGAATTATTATTAAGATTAAGAGAAAATTATACGAATATAGAACTAATATATGTATAATTATATTTTAACATCTAATTTAAATCCAAATTAATATCCAAAATTTTATCTTAATTTAGTTTATACAAATTTCACTCTCCTATTTTCTAATTTGATTCCAATTTATTTTCTTAATTAATTCAAGGGAACCTTTGTAAAATTGATGAATCGGTTAAAAGCTTCGTGTTCCCACATTTCGAATGAAATGACAAAATACTGTTAACTTGACAAATTCCTTTTAAAAGATCCCTGAGTTTCCCTTGGTTTTTGAATGACATGCCATGAAAATCCCTATTAAAACATCATCTATACTTATAATAAAGCTCAATGTGTGTGTGTGTGTGTGTGTGTGTGTGTGTGTGTGTGTGTGTGTGTGTGTGTGTGTGTTGGCGCTCTACAGGGCAGACCGTTGGACCTACAGCTACCAAATTTGGTACATGTATACCTTGGAGGTCCGGAATGTGCACCTCGGAGCCCTTTTTTCGAATTTTTAATTAGAATTTGAATTAATTAAAATTTAAGCGAAATTTCAACGTTTTTCCGCTATAACTTCCGAAAATATTATTGCACAAACATGATTTTTATATCAATTTAAAGATTAAAAAATTAGCTTTCTAATGGTATCAGTGTTTTAAATTTATAATGTAAACTTCTATTTTTAATGAATTTTTAAAGAAATATTTTAACCATGTTTTTATCACGTGACTGGATAAAATAAAAGAATGCCGGAAGTTCAAAAAAAAATTACCATCGCAAAATAAATCTACAGAAATGGTACTTTCAGCACGTGACTGGATAAAATAAAAGAAGTATAAAATGTGATATTTTCTTTGAAAAATAAATGCAAAGCAAAGGTTTCTACAATCGTTTGCAATATCTATATCATTAACTCCATAAATCTTCTTTATTTACGGTAAACTTGATTGAATTTTGACAGGATATGCATTGAAATCCTGACTTAATGGCATATTTATGTAATCGTTTGCAATATCTGTATCATTAATTTAATACTTTTTTTCCCTTTCTCGCTTTCTTTAAAAAAACATATTTAATATTTTGGCAACATCATCGAAATTTTTTTTAATATTTTGGAAGCATAACCGATGGTTAAAACTGACTGATTTATAAAATTAAAGAATATTATTAGGAAAAGGTGTACTTTTAGAACTTTCCATCCGTCATCTTAAAGAAAATACTAATTTCAGGTCAATCAATGCCCGGAATTACTTCAAGGCTAATGAATATGTGACTTAATTGAAAATTTTAGAACGCTTTACTCATGGCGAACCAGCTGGTCGCCAAAGGCGGCTAGTAGTATATAAAATCAAGGATAAAAGGTTTTTGAGCTTTCTGTCTTTACTCTCTCTGTCGTGTGTGTACTTGTTGCCCCTACTTGTACTTAAACATGCTAGCCTCTTCGTGATGAAATAAAACGACTTAAAAAGTCGAAAGTCTCTTCACTGTCTTCAAAGTTGCCTTCTGATTGAAAAATTATGTGCTTACACACACACATAAATATTTCTAAGTGTAGTTAACAACATGAATTATTATTAATGTTTAGTCAACGATGCATATATTTATACTACTGATTCTTCCTAAATAATGGCAGAAAAAATTACGCCTCGTAGACAATGGAATTGATTGATTCAGTTGTACAAAATTTTATATGTGTATTATACCGTTAAATTAATGTGTATTTCCTTTTTCTTTACAGGTATGTAATTTTGCTGCCTTTCTTAAGATACCTGACAATCCGTAAGTTATTGATTATTAAATTCTTTAAACACTTTTTGTTATCTATATATTTTTATTGATAAATTTAAACGGATAGTTCTTAACTTAACAGTTTCGCTTAAATACGAATAATCAACTTAAATCAGAATCAAATCAAACAGATTTCCAGAAATAAGTATTACATATAAATTGCAATTGCTTTCTATTGCTTTTCTTTTAAAATTTCTTTCAAATAATTATTATGCAAAGACTTGTAGAATCTAACTCTAAATTTTGCAAAAATAGATCGATTAACATTTGAACAACCATTCATTTTGAACCTTGAACAACCTATTAGCGTTAGTTATATAATTGCTATCATAATAATTGTTGTACATAAGCATATTGAATCTAAATCTTAATTTAAGTAATTATCTGACTATAAATATTTGAACAACTATTAATGCTTTTTAACATGCAGAATCATTATATTAGTTCTATAAAAAAGTTGATTCTTCTGATTTTGTCAAAAAAATGATAAATACACTGTCATATACGACAATTTATAGTTTTAAAACTATATAATGATCAATTAACTTAATTACAGAAATTTAATTGTATTGAAAATTATATTTTCGAAAGATTTTAACGATATTTGAATTAAAAATATTAATTTGATTTCATCTGGTTCATGAAAAATTCATTATCAGTTAACATTTTTCAGGAAATTTAAATGGAATATTCCCACAAATATCATTCATCCTCATTTTCTATTTGGATTGAAAAGGATTAATTATAGCCTAGGTACTCAACGGTAGCACCAGCGTTCGTAAATTGATAATTCCATTCATTATTAATTCACTCATTACTGAAACTTAATAATGCATTCGCCAAATCAATCAATCCTGTTAGATTTAGAGATCTATCGTAATAACAATTCAGATAAAGCTGTTATAAATCGCCATCTTTCCTTAATAGGGAATTTTCTCCATTTTCAATATCCATTGTGCGAAAACTCAATTATTAAGAAAAAATTATTGAAATAATTATTAGTAATAAAGGTAAATATTTAAGTTTTTTTTTTAAATATTTATTTTTAACTCTGTAATCTTTATAAATAGATGATTACCAAATTGGTCAATATTTAAAAGATTGCACATAATATCCTGTTAAATTTAGAGATATGTCGTAATAAGGATTCATGTAATGCTGCAAGTAATCTCCAAATTTCTCTTAATAAGAATTTTTCTCTGTCTTTGGTGTAAAACAGTTTTAAAAGAGGGAAAAAGTATTGTGAGAATTATTAGCCATAAACGTAAAAAAAGTTTTTTTTTAAAATATAGTTAATATGTGCATCTTTTACTTTATGATCTTCCAAAATAACTGATTACTAATTTAGTTTATATTTAAAAAATTACACATATTATCCTGTTAAATTTTGAGATCTGTCTTAATAAAAATTTAAATAATGCTGATAACAATCGCCATAATTTTCATAATAAGGCTTTTTCTGTCTTCGACATAAATAGTGCAAAAAAAGTTTTGTGGGAATTGTTGGCAATAAGCCTAAAAAAAATGCAACTTTTTAAAATGTATTTTATCCATGTCCATTTTACCTTGTTACCTATAAAACTATTAATTAGTAAGTTAAATAACCCTTAAACAGAGATATGAATCTCCTCATGCTGCTAGATACAAGTAATAGAAATTATTCCATTGTTAATTTTCTTTCTTGTCTTTTGTAAACACTTGAAATTTATTTTTGGAAACAAAATACATTCAAAAAATCAAAAATATCAAAAATGTTAAATGCTATAATATTAAATGTTTGAAAATTGTAATAAGTAAAACGTAAAAAAAACTTTTCATGGGTGTTTACTGTTTATATATTCAGGAATTACACTGTTAAAAATGGTTTGACTTTAACAAACAAAAATGTAGAATGTAATATTTAAAACATTATTTTAAGAATATCAATTTAGTATTATTTAAATTAAAATCAATTTCATGACATGAAATCAGTAATTCCCTAAATGACAACAAAATCTTTGAAAAAGAATAACTCGGTTATACGCATGTATTCATACTTAAGCTTTTTCGAACATGCTGCTGAAAAAAACGCTTGAAGCTACTGAGAAGATTATTGTATTCAAGGACAAAATACTCAGTGATAAACAATTTATGAACAGTGTGGAATCATTTTGACTTTCGTTTTCTATAAAGGTTAATATATAAATGATTACAGATCATAAAGCTAAATATTTCAATAATCTATTATTATTATAACATTTATTTTATAATTGGAATTAAATAAAATAACATGTAAACGTGTTATTTATCCAAATATATCTAATATAGACAACGATTTTTTTAAAAATGGTTAAAATTCTTACTTTAATGAAATTGCTTTTCCGAAAGGATTACTTTAGTTTTTGGCTTTCGAGTTGACATGTTATTCAAAAAAATTATTTTAGGCATGCTTGTACAAATCAGTGGTTAGACTTTTGTAAAAAAATAACCATCTAATTATCGTTGCACTCATTCTGTTGATTTAGTTTTTTTTTTTTCAAAATTACAATTAATTCCTCGATGTTTTTTTGAATTGATATAATTTGAAACTTCGTGAATTTACTGAAAACTATTTTTAACAAAAGAGCTAGCTCTCTTTGCATTTAGTAAAAAAGTAACAAAGTTGAGTAAATATTTATTCTGAGTTTTAAACTTCTGTTCGTTTGGATTACTATTTACTGAACGATTTTTCAAATTCAGTAAGAGTTGTGATGTTTTGTTTAAGCCAATGTTTTAAAAAATGTTGAAAGCCAATGTTTAACACAAGTTGAAATTGACCTGGATTTTCCTATGCCTTTCTCAAAGGCATTATCATTGCGCACAAATTTAATTCTTTTGATTTATACATAGAAAAACAGTAGTTTTTAATTTCTAATGTTTTTATGCAAGGATTTTCAGCATACTACTACCATTTTATCATATTACATACCTTAAGCCATCCGTGATAAATCTTAGATCGATCTGAGAGAGTATGAGACAATGTAAACATGATTTTTTTTTCTTTCTCGTACAAATTCAAAAATGAAGCTCTTAAAATTATATGAAATATATTTTTTAAGAATGTAAATATTATTGCAACATAGAATTTTTGAAATGTCCAATACTAAAATTAATATTGAACAAGCATTTGACGTCATTTCAATTTCTTTGGTGAATTATCTCGCAGTGAATACTTGAGAGCAGAAGAAACGCTTAAAATTATATGAAGTAAAATTTCAGAAATTGGAATTGTTATTGCGCCAAACGGAAGCCAAAAATTTTAAAACCAAAATTAATATTGAACTAGCATTTCACATCATTTCTATTTCTTTGGTGAATTATCATTCAGTGAATACATGAGAGCAGTAACAGAGAAAAGACTCTTAAAGTTAAAGAAAAAAATAAATTTAAAGAATTGAATTGTTATTAGAATATAAGAACTTCAAAAATTTCAAAACCAAAATTAATATTGAACAAACATTTCACATTGCCTTTATTATTTTGGTAAAGTACCATTAAGGGAATGCATGAGAAAAACGTTTACCATTTCAAACTCTGTCAACGAGATATCTCATATTTTAGATATTTTTAATTACCATTTTTTGTGGGCTAAAATTTGTCTGTTACACCAGTTTAGATAGGTTGAACTTTCTAATGTATATCTAAGAAATACCTTTACTTTTTTCATTTATTTATTTTTACATAAAAATGACATCAAACTGAAATTGATATTTATCTTTATCTCGTCAGTAGCGTTGAAAATGTTATGCTATTATTTGTGATTTTAGATTCAAAATATTAAGCGAAGAGAAAATGAAACGAAGTTAGAATATTATTAATGATGCAAATAATTGTATATTAATAATTTAATGTTCATTAAGAAATATACTTTTTTTGTTTTGTTCTATAAATGCGTTTAATACAAGTCACCTTGAAATATTCAAATGAAAAGCACAAATTTCAACCCACGTCCAAACTTCTAACCAGGACGCACGTCTGCTTCGCTAAATTATGAAATGCAGACGTTCGCAATTCGTCACATAACATGTCTAGCACCGAAATCTGCATACATTTTATCGGGACCTTTCATTAGAGCTCCAGCTTTCCCCTTTTAAAAGTCAGCCTGCATGCTGCCTGTGCACTTTGTTCGGAAAATCAAGGCCCTACACGCTGAGGAATGATTTGAGAAATCACTGGATAGGCTTCATTCATCTTTTCTGATCAGCTATCTGCCACGAACTTCGTCCAATCGATCCGAATGTAGTACCTCTGCTCGTGGTTCGTTTGCCCCGAGCAATCCGGGCAAGAGCTTTTCATTTGTTCACTAAGAGTCTTTGTTCGCTAGAAAGATATCACCCCGATGTAAAATGAACACGAAATTCTGCGGCAATGCTCGTTTGGGAAAATTGAAGTGGGGCAGGGAAGGGATTTGCTAAATGAGGTGAGGATAAAGAGCTAATTTAGTTTTGGGGCGTCAGGGATTCTGCTGTTTATTAATCGATTGTGTTGAAGATGGTGAGTAGATTTAATTTGTTACATCATTAATTGGCGAACATGATATGACTGATTGAGATAATCTTAGTTCGGGGTATGTTATTGACAGCCTTATTTACAGGTTTATTTGATGTATCATCAATTCATTGAAATGGAATTGCAAATTAGTCTATTAATTCTGGTTACTTTTATGACAGCCTTATTTTTATCAATATGGCTCAAAATAGAATGAATCATTGTTATACACTCAGCTTGTGCAATAGGAGGAGTGGATTACAAATTTACCACATCATGGCAGTGATTTTATTGAAATTTAATGAGTGGTTGAAATCTAATAAGTGCAATTCAAGTAATGAGCTTACTTATTTAAAGTGTATTGCATCCTTAATGTTAAAAAATGAAATTAATTCAGATTCTTTTATAGATAATTGATATTGAATCAGTGGTGAAACACTAATTATGTCAGATGCATCTATGAACTTAAACATTTATTACATCATTATGGTTAAAAAATGAGAGATGAAATTACTTCAGATTCTTTTAGATATTTGAAATTTAATGAGTGGTTAAAAGCTACTAAGTTGAGTTTCAATTATGAGCTTACTTATTTGAATATTACATCATTGCAATTAAAATATGAGATGTAATTAATTCTGATTATTTATAGATTGTTGAAATTGCATGAGTCATTGACACCTAATAAGTTCAGTTGCTACTATGAGCCTACTTATTTAAAGTTTATTAGATATTTATGAATAAAAACATTAGAGATGAAATTAATTCAGATTATATACAGATAGTTGAAATTGAATGAGTGGATTAATTCTTATAAGTTTAGCTACAATTGTGGGCTTACTTATTTAAAGTTTATTATATCCTTATGGTTAAGAAATGAGAGATGAAATCAATTCAAAATATTGAATGAGTGATTGAAATCTAATACTTTCAGTTGCAACTATTAATTTTCTTGTTTAATCATCATTATCTCAAAAATCTATTTTTAGCTTAATGATGGCTAAAAAATAAGATATATATTTATTTCGGATTATTTTACAGTTAAGATTTAATCACAAATTTATTTGATGACCTGAAAAAATACACCTTTGAACTTATTTTTATTCCTTTATGGAAGCTATTATTTTTGCTTTATTTTCTATCCCATTATTCACTGGAAAACGATTGTTTGGTCATAATAATTTCGAGTCGATAAAGAGAACCCATATTTATAGAATTATGACCTCATTGGTTATGTCATTGTAGAAATGGAAATCAGCCTTGGTTCAACAATATATGTCCTTATCAGTACGGTTTATTACCTTATTTAATACGTCTCTAAAGGCTTGAAAATGGCACAACTGATCTGAAATCACTTAAGCTTAGCCTGTAATGAGGTTAGCTTTAGTTACAGATTTGCTATATTAATTGTAGCGACAGTAGTGATATTAACAGTATGAGGAAAGGAACTGATAATAAATATAATTTTAATTCTTGCTTTATTCATAAGTAATTTCAGTATTTCCTCATTCTTAATTTGCAAATTTAATGCGAAAGTAATATTTCAGCTGTCACCGCACATTGTTATAATGATAAAATAAAGTATTATTCTTTTAGTAGAGTTTCAAATTCAATACCAGTAAATATATAGAACAATGAAACAAAAATATAGAGCAATGTATTTATTTAATTTACATTCAAGGTTAATTCAAGGTTACATTCAAGGAGTTAATTTAAGGACTTTACAATGTTTGAGAACTGAAGTTTTGTCTTCTGTGTCTAGAATTTATAAATGATTTTTGGATAGAAGAAATCATAATTAATTCTTCGATTATTTTTTAAATTAAATTTCCTCCACTTTCAATGAAAATTCTTTTTTATAATTAGTTGAATACAAATCTGCTGCGCAAGTGAAATGAATCTTTCCTTTTTAGAGCACAAGAGAGAAAAACATCTAATTATTATAACTACTCCTAATTTTAATAGTATAAAATTAAGCATGTGTGAAAACAGTGGTCACAGACATAACTTACAAATTGGTGACCGAGAAAAAAGTTTGCAATAAAAACAAAATTCAACCCGTTGTAAAAATATACTGTTGTTGTTTTTTTTATAAATTCAATAAACATCCATATATGATTTGAATCAATGCATATAAGGAAAATTTATGATTAACTTATTCCCTACCCACTGCATTTTTATGTATATGCGTTTTACAACCGTACATATCTTAGAATCGATTTAGTGATTGCCATTTTCAAGATTTATATTTTATAACATTTTATGTGGGGATATTTTAATATTAATATGTGAAATTAGGTATATAATATTTCTTACAAGTTAATCCTACAATACATAAAAAGTCGATATGAAAAAAATCCTAGCTATTGTTTTTCATCGCTTAAAAATGAAATTTTCCACAAAATAAGTATTTCATTCTGAAATAAACATATCGTGTCATTTATAAAATAACAAAATATATATAATGTGATTGAAGATATTTAAACTTAACCACCATTAATTATCTACAAACGTTCTCTAATATACATCGTTTAAGTCAACGAGTATACACAGTAGCA
The DNA here is from genome assembly GCA_026543055.1 of Argiope trifasciata. Lineage (NCBI taxonomy): Eukaryota > Metazoa > Arthropoda > Arachnida > Araneae > Araneidae > Argiope > Argiope trifasciata. Next base: position 20,987 of record JAPMOQ010039056.1, read on the forward strand.
CAAATATTTTCACACATACCACATCTCAAATAACATGAACATAGTTTCATACAAAAAATATGTTTACCAAATAACTGAAAAGAGATTATTCGCTACCATTTTCGATTTAATTTCTCTTAATCCCTACTATACTACGAAATGCAACTTTCTATTTCTCTGAAAATAACTTATCATATTCAGTCTGGACGCTTTGTCTTATGCATCAAATATACAATAGCTTGTATCCCGAATTCTAATACTATTCTGTCTGATTCAAAGATCATGTTTCATTTACTGCGAGTAAAAATTTTGCTTTAAGAATAGTTGTGACCCTCATGGCACAACTATTGCACATGCTTTGTTTAATTTTATTAAAGTAAGGGTAACAGATGATGCCAGTGAATCGTGTGTGCATCCGACATCACTATGGAGGTCAGGGAAAGGAAACAGTGTGCTACAGTGAGCTATTTTGTTGTAGAAAGAGTATCAGGAAGAGAAATTCATGTCCACATATCTACTGTGAATTACGAATAAACATGCCACATGTGTCTAAGTTTCAGGGGAAAAAGCGCTATCTGAGATTCCCTTACACATGCCCTTTATAATTCAGATATCTCTCCTTGACCTTTTCATATTTGTGAAAGAAGGTATGTGTGGCTCTATATTCATAAAATTGCCCATCTAATTTATTGGAGCTTTGTAATTGAAAATATATGTTCAGGTACAATATTCTGAAAAAGAGGAGCACATCTTGGTACAATCATCATTCCGTAGGAAACAGTACACTTTTTTCCAAGAATACATTGACCACCTTATCTTTTAGCGAGATAAATTTATTAATATTTATGTCGATTTCTTTTCAAATAAAAAATAGTTTATTTACTTTATTTTCATCTATTCGTTTTCATTTAACCTAACCTTATATCACTCCCTTTTCCAAAGATTATTTTCATAAATTAGATAATTTATTATCCAGTTTGTCGTTACATTCACTTGCTTATCGTGAAAACATTTTTTCCATTGAATTTTCTTGTTTATATTATCTTATTTTTCGTAAAATACATTTTTCACTTTTCACTTTTTGAAGAAAGAAAAAGATGAAAGAACACCTTTTCAAAAAAATAAATGAGAATTTTAAACAAAAGAGCTAGATTTTACCTCTAAAACGGGCAAAAGGACTTCGAAATTACCTTACATCTTACTTTTCGCTCCTTTCGAGAAAAAGACCCAGAATGCAATGATAAAGGAAGAAAAAGCAAGTTTATGAAAAATAAAAAAACACAAAAAACAGTAAAGCCTTGCTCTTATCTATAAAGAAGATCGATACCGAAGAATATGAGAGCCATTATCTCCAAAGCCGTGTTTCCTTTAAAATAAAAATGGGCTTATGTTTTTAAGCTGATGTTTACAAGCCGTCTTCGATTCGAGGAAAGCTTCGCGCGCTATTCAATGAAAGGTTTATATGATGAAAAATTGCTTTTCAAACCCTTTATGCCTCAAATGCCGAGAACTGCAGGAGTTTGATTACGATTGAAAGAGATGTGTTTTTGGGTGCTATCTCGAAAGAGTAAAAATCAAATTCATTCGAAAAGCCCTTTAGAACCATCGAATGTTTCAAATTTGATCTAGCAGAAGCACCATTCCCGTATTTATGTTTCTGGGCGTAAAAGCTTGGAAATGGGTATAATTTCGTTCAAAGAATTGCTTTATTATATCATTGATGCAAAAGAAAACTATAAAAAATATTTTGTTACAGCAACTTGGATGAATGATCAAGTTTGAAACAACTAACTTTTTAGAAACCCATTCAAAAGATGGTGAATTATTTTCGATCCAGTTGTGCTCATGGAAGCGAATGGAGTTTAACATGTAGTGTTAATTAAATATTATTAAGTGTTTCATTAATTTTACACACGCACGCACACACACACACACACACACACACACATATATATATTCGTACTCATATATCTTTCCAGCCATCTCTCATTCTTGCGTAAATAATTGCAATTAAGTAATAATTAAGTAATTAATAATTGCTTAAGTTATTATATTTTGTATATAGCATAGAGTATAGAGTATAAGTATAATAAGTATTAAAGAAGCCCTTCTTAGGAATTTTTCAAAAATTTCAATAATCACATTGATTAAAGTAAATAAATTTGATTAAATCTCGGCAGGTATACTTATAAATTATACTTATTCTAATTTTTACCTATAATAATGGTGTGTGTGTGTGTAAAATTAACGAAACCCTTAATAATATTTAATTAGCACTACATGTTAAACTCCATTCGTTTCCATGAGCACAACTAGATCGAAAATTATTCACCATCTTTTGAATGGGTTTCTAAAAAGTTAGTTGTTTCAAACTTGATCATTCATCCAAGTTTCTTATCTTCCATTTCTTTCTTATGGGGTGTATCGGTTGACAAATTTTAAGGATGCAAGTTCTCTGGCTGAAGTGAAGAAATCATTTAGATATTATCCTTTTATTTTCCTAACCCGTTTAAGTCGTCTTTCCTAAACTAAGCTTAAAATTGGTTCAGGTGCTTTGATTAAACACAAAAAGAGTATTTTAAAATAAATAAAGCTTTATTTTAAGGTTATGGGTGTGCAACTGCCTTCAAATATATTTTCACACAACTGTAAACACAACAGAATTCGTAAAATTTACTTCGTAATGATTTTGCAATATGAATATATTTTACCTATCCATTGTTTCTGAAAAATATTGCATGAAATATTACAATCAAAATGGGAGTTCGTCTGAACAGCTGAACGATAGTATATCACTACAAAGTTTCTGATAATTTTTCGCAAAAAAAAAAATGAATTCCTTTCTCTTTTTTTACTTTTATTACATTTTATAATTTTTAGGAAAAAGAAAAAAAAAACAGTGAGAAGTTTCTTTGAATACTTTTACGACGTAAAATTAATAGAATAATTATTAGAATAGTTGTCAAATTGCTTTCGAGATTCTCCCTTACTACTTCTTTTTTATAAACTTACTGAAAGATTGCGAAAAGTTAAATAATACAAAAATAAAATTGCTATTGAAGGACAATCGCATTGAATGTTATTCTAACAAATTAATCTTTCTGATTTCTTTGTTATATAAAATATTTTATTCCAATTACCTTAACTATCTATCTATTGTCATTTTATTAGAGAAAATTAACTCCAAATTGTTTTTGAAATACTTCATCTTTGTATATTTAAAAAACCTTAGTATTCTACTATTTATATTTTCCAAGAGTTATTTTCTACATTTTTTGAATTTAATGATCTCAGTTTCAATCAATCTAGTTCTTTATCATTGAGCTTTATTTCCCATCCACTAATGCTTCCATGTCTAGACTTTTCATTAAGCATTTAATTAAGGGTATAACCTACTTGATGTTCTTCAAGAAGAGTCGCTTTCTGTTTTTTTTTGGTGATAAATCTGAGCTTAATTAACTGGAGCATCTATCTTGATCTAAGAAATTAAGTATCATTTCCTGACGCAGAACAAGTGGATCAAAGAAAAATATATCATTGTATTTGGAATTAGTAGGTCTCTTTCTTTAGTACAGAAAAAATAAGGAGTACAATAAAACTTAATAGATTTACGTAGAATTTAGCTTCGAAGAACAAATTCTGTTAAGTCTTAAGCCTTCTTTGCACAAAGTGTTTAGAGTTAAACTTCTTCCACAAACAGCATCATACAACGCAAACGGGTGATTGAATTTTTGAACTTATTGCAAAGAAATTTGGTATACAGAATATATACTCTGACGGACATTTTTGAATTTAATTTTTTTTCGAGATTCCGAGATTTGATTTGATTTGTTTGGGGCCCTAAAACACTCCAAAAAATCAAATAAATCTCGGAATCTCGAAAAAAAATTCAATTCGAAAAGATCCACCAAAGGACGCCTTTTTTGGAAAAAACGTTAAATTTAGCACAATAAAACGAAATACAGAAACATTATTTACAATAAAGAACAAAAATTATCAATAATAAAATGTTAAATAGGAAAACGCTGTCAGTTCTGAGAAAAAAATGTCAGGATTTGCATGCTTTCGAAGAAGGGGAAGCTTTTGACAAAACATGTTTGGGTAAGAAACGCTTGCTTTCGTTGTCATGTTTTATGTCGATGTTTTCGACTGTGAAGAAGACGGTATTTGGTTGCAACGTTGAATGACTTAAAGAATTCCATACCACTTCATGAGCGAAAAATCCCAATTAATCAATTATGATCTGCTGTTGGACATACTGTACATCGACTTAAATTTTTGTAGGTTAATGTGTGTGGTCTCGTGTAGTTCCTTTCTCTACTACATCCTAGACACAATTAACAATTGTTCGTTTTGTTTAATTTTCTGCGAATATGTTCCTGTTCCAGCAAACTGATTCTTCCCCGCTTCAATCAGTGTTCTCTTACTATTTTCATTACTTTTATTTAATGTGGTTCGATGACAAGGTGATTAAAATTTAGTCAATAAATGTTATTACTTTATTTGCTTTCATTTTTTGACACTTATTGTGTTACAATTAATGTAAATAGTACCCTCTTGTGGACATTTTGGAACTTTTTTTAAAAAATACCATGATTGCATCTCACGTATATTCTGTATACCAACTTTCATTTCAATCCATTCTCCCGTTTGTGTTGTATGATACTATTTATAGAGGAATTATAATTACTAACCCCCCCCCCCCATGTATAATATCTAAAAGTATCTACCTGAATATTTAAAGTAAGATCTTAAATTGTTTTCATATTTCACCATGTAACGCGATTTTTATAATAAAAAAGGAGATTGATTTTAATTCCCTCTTATATTTTAGCTCTATTTTTTCATTATTAAATCAATTTTTAAATATATTTTGCGATGACACTTTTTATTGTTTTAGTTATTGCAATTATATTAATGCACTTTCCAAATATACTTTATAATGTTTTATGCAGAATAATGGTGCAATATAGTTAAAAAGAACTTTAAAAATTAATAGAAAATATAAGCGAATCAAGTCCAAAAATTATCGCGCTACAATGTTCTGGATTGGAATTTCGAAACTCATGTACATTTTTGGACACTTAAACAGATTGTTAAAGCTTATATAAAGGAAGAAAATTTCACAAGAGAAGAATCTTATACATTTATTTCGGTGCACTATATTGGGTTAGACTTTAAATCTGCTATTTTAAACGTTAATTATATTATAACAGCAGTGTTTTACTATGGTTAAAATAGTAATTAATTTTGTAAAACGAATATAATTCTCTAAGCCTATCTAATGGTAGATAAATTCTTTATGTTCTCAATATATCCCGACTGCATACAATTGTGATTCCAAAATTTAAAATTCAAATTTCATTAATCATAAATGCAATCAGTTTAATATATTCTTAGTAAAAATCAAAACCATTATCTTTAATACTTAACATGATTCATTAAAGAAAGAATAAAATTATAAATTCAAATAGTTACATGTATTATCAAATAAAAATGTCTGACATTAAACATGCATAGCTTCTGCTCTGTTGTCTTCAGTTGTAAAACCAGTTATCGATTTTTTCGCATCTTTGTACAAATTAAAACCTATTACTAAAATGTTTAGATTCATCAAATTAAAATATCATTAGCATAATAAATGGATTCATTTTCTAGTAAAGGGTATAAAAATTATTGCTTCTATTATCCTTCATGATTTATCATTGATAAATAAATTCGATTTCTATAATAATGATAAATCCTTATAAGATAGAAACTTGCAACATAAAACTTTTTGTGTATATAAATGTGTATCATTCTTTGCGTTCTGAGTCCATTTAAATTCCAAATTCATCAAAATTAAAACATTATCAATGAGACATATCACCCAAGTTTTAAAAAAAATCAAAATCATTATTCATATATTTCGTAAAATTAAAACATTTAGTATTAGTAAGTCTTTTCGCATAGTTATACAATATTTCAAACCAGAAACACGAAAAATAAGATGTTTTCAATAAACATAACAAGGGCACAACAGATTTTACATCTCAAAGCAGCCATTGTAAAATTCAAAAACCGGAATAATAATAATTTCGAAAACGACGGTTACAGTCAAGATTTAGAATCCTTTTCAGCTCCGCATCTGGCATTATGTATGAAGCTCCACAAAACATGAATCAAAATGCTAATTCCTTGTCGAAGTCGCTTTTCACTTGTTAAATGGAATATCCATCATCGATAACTGTCATCCATAACAGCGCATGAATCATCTTGTTAAGGAAAATAGGCCACTTCATCCTTACTGAGATATTTATAACCCATAATGACATCGAAAAGTGAAAAATAAGCGTGAAATATGGTTTTCTAGCAGATTTACAGGGAAGTAAAATATGAAGAAGAGTCGCTTTTTCTTCCAAAGTTGTTAGGGGGATCGATACCGGCTAGAATCTCACGTCGGGTAACAAGCTGCGGAGAAATTGAGCAAAAATTTGGAAGTGATTTGTTGGAAAGATTCTTTTTAGAGGGGGGAAATATCAGATAAGAAGAAAATAATTAGCTAATGAACCCATTGTTCGTTTTTATGAAACGTAAAGCAATTTGATTAAAACAGCTGCCATGAAGCCATGGTTACGCTGAATTATCGCAGGTATTTGACTTGGGGAAGTATTAGAGATTTTTATAAATGATTAGGATACTAAAGAAAATGTTTTTAAATCTCTTTAGCTTTTTCAACTTAACTTAAATATATTTCCTTGAATATTAAAGCGTTTAATAGCATTTTCTTATCATATCCTGAGTTGCCGATAGCATCGAAAGTTTTAAATCTGAAGTAATTTTACCTCAATGAATTATAATTAATTTTTGATGGAAATAATTTAAAATTTCAGATTAGTAGGCTTTTCCAATTACCAGTTTATGATAAAAATCATAAAATATCAAAAATCAAATGAGTTTTCCAAGGCTTGTTTCAATTGGAATTGTTGTTGTTGTCTCTACTGGCAATTATCATAGACAAGTCCGCTTACTAAGACATCGACTTTAAATCGAGTTTTATGCGTCTATCGTTTTTTCAGTAGCTCTGTCTAAGACCAAGAGTATGTCTTAACTACTCAAGCTTCATAACCTTTTTTACGGAGGGAACTCCATTCATACATTTCCTTCACAAATCGCAATGAAGACCTGAATCAGAGAAACATCACCTCTGAGAGTAATACCCCTAGTGGTATTACTCTCGACTTAGAGTAATCTTGGACAATTACAGATTTGTAAGAGAGTCAGCTCCCACCACACATGGAGAATCTTCGGCTAATGGGTTTCGAACTCGCAGCCGAAGGGATGCGAGTTCAAAGCCCTATCAATCAGACTCTCCTGGTCTATACTGGAATTAAACCAGTCAATAATAAGTGTCATATCCATTTTATAGAAATATATAGTATTGAACTTCTTAATTCGATGTATGTTGTTGGCTGAATTGCGCAGATTCCAAATTAAAAACGAGCCCAAGCAAATATCAAAGTAAAAAATAAACAAACATATTCTAGTACAACATCATTGAATGTTTTTATATTTATTCTAAAAAAAAGAGATTAATATTCAAACATAGACCATGATTCTTATTAATTAGTTAGCAATTATTTAGAGATGGCAACCTTTGCCTGCCAGTTGGTTTATCGAAAATTCTGTTGTGTTTGATTTGAATTAAATTTCTATGCATAATAATCTTATAAATAGTATTTCTTACACATAAAAATATATTCACAACTCCCTCAAAAAAGTAATTTTAACATCTTATTAAAATCTTCTTATTTTAATAAATTTCCAAATATTTTATTCATTGTATGTGGAAGTGTACCTAATGGAGTCAAGTTCTATAACATCTTTCTACCATTAAAATTTTTAATAATATGTTGTAAATTGACAGCCTTTTGCAGCTAAGATTGTTTATCGATCTTCAATTCCATGATTCATAATCCTTCAAAAAGTTCCATTTAAGTAGCAGATTTTTCATTTAATCAGTTGAGTTACTTATTTAATAAATTGCTCTTGAAATGATGAGAGCTTGAAATTGAATTGTGAAAGCAATATATATAAATATATATATTCTTCTTCTGATATTAATATTACTTTTTAATACCTATTATTCCTTATCCATGATAAAGTTTTCAGTGTTTTGTGCAATTTGTTTCCAACGATGTGAAATTAAAAGAATGTGTGAATCAAAACCGATTTTGCTAATATTTTGGATGGAGACTTGAGAATCTCTGAAGCAATTCAGTGGCAAATGCCACAAAGTAATTATTTCTTCTCTGAATTAAAATAAGAAGAAATGGACTTAAATCTGAGTCGAATAAATTGCAAGCTTTGCGAGAAAGCATTTATAGAACAGTTTGAGACCGAACTGATACAGATATTTTGAATTCCAAAATATCTGTATCAGAATTCCATATATACAATTTCCAAATCACTGGAAGTAAATCGTAAAGACCAATGATGCCTATATTGAAAGGTTGTAGGTAATAAAAAATATCTATGGGTACTTTTTGTTTTACTGAAGCAACGAAAAAGTCTCCAAATAATCTTTAATTAAAGAATCGCCAAAAGTGCAAAATTATGTCAAATTTCACGTAGTTACACTTGGCGACTTTGTTCGCGTTTGGCTCACTTCAGCAACATCTTGTGCCCGTATAACGGACAATCCCCGTTGTATTAAATATGACTACACCATTAAATGTTTGAGCCATTGTTCATTATACTATCCCGCATATGAATGTAAATTTCTTCCTTCTGAGTTTTCTTCTTAGTTTTTCAAGATTCCATTCCTTCGTTCAACAGCTGAATTTTTCATAACCAGAGAAAATTGATCTCCTAAAAGTATAATTATTTCTAGCTATGTAGCGATTAAAATTAATATCTCAATTTTGAGATATATATATATAAACGGGGACAAATTGAGCCTTTCTAATTTGCTTATTTTGATAATTACCTTCATGGATTCGAATTTCACCATTATTTCAAAAGTTTCTTTTATTTTAATTTCATTTGGATTGTAATAATTAGTATCAAGACTCAATTTTAATTGTCTAAAATATTATGTAGTTTTAAAAGGAATTTTTGCGTCTAAAATTGTTGCAATATTTTTCATAATATACTTCGGAAAAATTTCTATCATTATTTTTCTTTAAGTTCATTTTATAAACACGTTTCCTAAAAGAATTTTCGAATGTTATTAGATTAAAAATTGTATTTTATTTCTTTTTGAACTAATGATTTGTTTTCAAATTTATTTTTTTAACTCTAAAAGACACTATACAGAATCTTTCAGTAATTCATTAGATGTTCCGTACACAATTAATTAACACAGCTTTTCAAATACTACTAAAAATTGTAGAGAAAAATAAATTGTTTAGAAAGGAGTTTAAGAAACTCTGAGTTGCTAAAGAATTTCCAAGTTATTTCTTTTATATTTTCTGAATGCAAATTTAATGAAATTGTTAGACTTTAAATTAAAATGTTTGTTCTTAATTGATTTTATTCATTATTGTGAACAACAGTCTATTTTTGTTGACATAAAAGCCTAAAATTCTTCCAGATTAAACAAATTACTTTGTAATTCTTTTTCACTCAAATTTTATACACTGTAACTGTATTAGCATTTTTAAAGTGTTAAGCCTTTATTGTTTAAAATATCTGCACTTGAGTAGTGTGAAAGTTAAAGTTTTAATTATAAAAATTCGGTGAATTTCACTAATTGTGGAACTAAAAACATGTACAGGATTTTTATTTTTTATGTCTTACCTTATTAAGAGAAATTTAGTAAGATTTTTCATGTTCCCAATAAAGAATAAAATAGATATATTTTATGTATGTGGTATAAAATTCAATTTGTCTTAAAACTTTTTAAGGTTACAAAGGGAGAAAAATTAATATTTTTGTATGAGCCTTCTTATAAAATTGTAACTTAACAAAAAAATTTTGAATTACACATATAACTACTTCTTACAGCAAATGCATTCAAAACAGGTTTTTAAAAAACCATAAAAAATCTCCTTAATACTAGTAGAAACACGATAACCTAACGCATTACGAATATATTCCAGCAAACTTGCTTCGGAGTCACTTCATCTGCTTCATTCTTTTGCCCGCAAGATAAATAATTTCTGATCCAGTGTGATGGACATTTTCAATTAGATGGAAATTATTGCCAATTACATTTTCTTAAAACTTAATTCTAAGACAAAGAACATAATTTCTATGTGTTTTAGTTTTTGTAGTTGTAATGGTATGAAAGTCGATGCAGCCTATTCAAATTAATGATCATAAGTACTATGATTCCACTAAGTTTGCACAGATGCTTTTTCACGAATGTTTTCAAGTCTAAGACGTTTGCTGTCTTCAGTTTGCAAAGTGACTGGATCGATTGACAGATTAAAGAAGTTAACCCATTAGTGAAGAAATCGTAACTCTATATCGGCATATTCTTGTGCTCTGCTCCCTCTTCATAGTCCTTGAAATCTGGCCTCAAATAAAAGGAAAATATCTATTTCGTAGTTTTAAGAGTTTATTGTGAAGTGTTTTATATCTTAATGTGTGCAGATATTGACATTGTATTCACTTGTTTTTAGATTTTCAATATCATATTTTTTCTTTCGGCAACATTTAGATTATATCATTGTGAAGATATATGACAAACTCACACAATTTATCAAACATCTTCGTAAATACCTGTTTAAACATTGGGATTATCCAGTATATCATTTTCGCCAAATTGGATAGGATAGGATTTATTTGAGTGTTGACAGGTTGACGGGATAATCCTAAATTATCGACCTGGTTCCAATCTATATAAAAATATTTATTCAATTACTCATGAGATTCTTGAGATTTCAATTTGTAAAATCTCTTTGCGTTATTCTCTATGTATATCTAAATTATAAGCGCAAAAGCTTTGTTTACTAATTTGACTCGAAAGTTAACTTTACTGGAGTAGATAACAATGATTCTAGGCATTTGAAAACCAACCAATATCATTTGCCAGACCACATGATATATAATTAACGAAAACTACTTTTTTATAGTTATTTCTCCGATCTGAAATAGATTTTTATAATTTCATAAGCTGTTAAGTCATAGAAGGGAAACATTATCTCATTAAATACATACAAATGGAATGTAAATGAGATTTTTGCCGGTCACCTGGCCTAGGGGTAGCATGTTTTCCCCGTGCTCTAGGCGTTTAGGGCTCGAATCTCGGTTTGGTTCTATGTGTCGAATTCTATCTTTTATCTGGGGGTTGTGTGAATATGCCCCCCCTACAAAAAGGGATTGTGCCCACGAATATGAAGGATGAAGTTGATATGTCATACTCTTGACCATAGTTGGCGCTACTGAAAAACAAGGGACGTCAATTTAGACTTAAAATCTCTGACAGCGACCAGCGGTCATGTCAATGACAGGTGCCCTTGAAAAACAACAACAAAATAAGATTTTCAGAATGTATTTCTTAGTGAACACCTACTAATCTAGAAGCAACAGCATGCTAAGCCTGTAATTTTTAGTTCAATGATTTGTATGATAGAGGGTTTTCAACGATCTTTTCATAATTGTATGCAGACTGCGGAATCATGCAATTTGCTTATAATATTCAGTTCATAAAAATATTTTTACCAACATCTAAAATTTATTGACAGTGTTGTCTTCGATAATCTACTGTAAGTATCAATTGAAACATAGCGAAATATCTTCCTTATTATTAGTTATTTTGGTTTTGATAAACGTTTCGCTACATTTTAGTCAGTTAATTTTGAAGACATTCTGTTGTTAGTTACATAATAATGGATAAACATTCTTATCATTCATTAAAAGTCTAATACTAATGATATTCAGTGAATAATGTAAACTTAATTGTACGAATCAAAATGCTGGATTTGTTTACTCATTTGCTTATTTATTTTACTTGTCATTTAAACAAGTCAACGCATTGTTTGGTATACAATGCTCCACATTGCCACAGTTTATTTAATCATTTAACTAAGAAATATTAAACAGCCATGATGCGTGAATAATCTTATGATGTGGAACCATCTTCTGGAGTGCCCGTGGGGAAAAGGTGAACAATTTAATTTTGAACATTACCCGCCTAATTGTTTATACTGAGGTTTGTCTTTGGTCATTGTGCTAGTTTTAAAGCTCCACAGTTTCCTTTGCAAACGAAGAACCTAGTCTAAACAACACCCCCGCTTGTTTTGCAACGCCTGGCATTGATACATGGGAGGCAACTTAGTGTTCTAAATTCAACCATAACAACGATTGCTAGGTACCCAACCATCATTACTCTCAACCAACTTACCGACAAGAATTCCCAACAACGGTCCCATAGGGGAAAAGTTTGAAAAATGTATTCACCTCTCGGTTGCTGAAACCCGAGAAACAGAACAAAGCTATAAATTTCCAACCAATTCCACCAGGGATCTAAAATTCCGAGTCTTAGCGAAGGGGCCAAGGCGAACTCTTTTAACACTTCTGGCGAGGGTTGTATTATGCGCATCCAGGGATTTCTGCTGGGGTATTTGATGACGTCACGGTATTTGCATATTCCTAACGATGCGAGTCTGTAGGGGATAGTCCCGGCCCTCCCCTCCGATCCAACATAATGCCGAGAACATCCCCTCTTCTCCGGAAAGAGGAAATAGTTGAGAATTTAATGAAATGGTAATGGCTTATCCTTCGTCTTGCTTTTAGCCGGATGAGAATTCGCCTCTTTGCATGATTACTTGATGTCTGCAGCAAGGAAAACGCGAATTTAATAAAATACGCGATCTTTTCTGTCTCTCTTTTGTTCTTTTGTATGCCTCCTTTTGCGAGGATGGATATTATTAAGGAGGGAGTTATTACCCGGTGGTGTGGATGGCAAGCATAATGAAGCGGTTTAAGGAGTTTGATTTTTCTGCCAGCATATTTCCCTTCTGGTGCGTAATTGCTAGTTTTCTGCACAATTCTTATTACTTAAATGTGCTTTTCCGAATGCGAACGCGTTCTTTAACTTCTGATAATTCTCATCATGATGCAGGTGTAGCTCTGATTATTCGGACTGTTGAACAACATGAATACCTCTTAGAATAGTAAAAATAGCCGTTCTTTTGTGGGGAGAATCGTGAAAGGATAGATTTTTTAACAAATCCTTCTGATTACTTGCTGATTAAATCCATGTTAAGAATTTAGTATAACTAACATGGAAGTACAATACGACAAGCACGTTAGAGAATCTTGCATTGTAACTTTAGTCCCATCGAAGATTGAAAATCATGGTTTTGTCTGATATTCTTTTCTTAGTGCTTCAGTCTTAATGTAATAGTTTGAAAAGGGAAATCAACAGGGTGTCTTTCACATTTTTTGGGGATTGAAATTGTCCTGAATGAACTAAGTAATGTCAATAACAATATTTGAAAATGAAGTTTCCACAAGAGTTACTAATGTTACTTATGCACCAATAGCAAGCCATTAATTTCTGTCTATTAAAGAATGTTATATGTTCCAAGTAGTATGGATACTTCTTAATATTCCAAATTATTTTAGAGAAGCACTGATGTTCCGAAAAATTTATAACTATTAAGTTTATAAAGTTGATGCCAATAATCCATTAATTAGTTTAAGACATTTATGATTACAGAAAAGGAAATCTTATTAAAAGCATTTAAAAAAGCATCTGATTAATGAGAAATCAAAACTTGAGATAAATTAGAGGAAGTAGTCTCCTCAAAACTCTCTCATACTCTAATAAATTCGCTATTCCAAAGATTGTCCTACACGGCAATGACGTATAGGAATTACGGAATATTAATTTTCGGAGTTAATTTAGTATTTTTCTAAAACTATAATTTGATTCTTGGCGAGTTTTTGGTTATTAATCATCGACAGGTGCTTAATAGTACATGAAAGTTACATTTATCCTGAATTAAAATTACTCCCAATTCTACTAAAACTAAAATTTCAGGCAAAAATTATAATTATTGTCACAACATCGTTTGAAATTTTTGAGTCATTGAGTTTTTGAATTACCATGTTTATATGCTTCTGAAAGTGCATATTGATGGACTATATGCCTACCCCCCCGCCTTTAGACTTAGCTCAAAATTTGATAGGCGTCTTCGCTTTGGATATGTGCAATGAACTTTATTCTGATAGCCCTTTTCGTTTTACAGCTATCGTGTTAAACTTATATTCCAACAGTCGTACCGACAAGATACCGCTGAATGGATTTTGTTCAAATGTTTTGTTTGTTTGATAAAAATCGACATATTTAATGTAAAGATCAAGTATCCGCTTCAATCAAGTATCAAGTTTCCACCATAAACTCAATGTGTATTTGATTTATCAATGTGTATTTGACAGTTAAAAAAATCTCTAAGACATGTAGATTCGTCAAAATCTCGGGTTCAGATCTTTTGACGATACCATATTTTCTCAAAAATTTTCTTGTATTTCTTTCTTCTGCGGGAAAGTAAAATTAAGAACACAAATATTGAGTTCTTGAGCTGCTTACAAATTCATCAATTTAAACAACAAGAAAGTGAAAACCATACTGCTTGCAATGCTGAAACCAATTAATTGAAACCAAAATTTCCGAAATCCTATCATTGTTGAAATGCGCTGAATCCGGACCTAAAACAAAAACAGATGCTTTTCAATCGTTATTCATTTTTAATTAATCTATTTATTTTCAAGTATTTTACAGAATTATTATATGACAAAATTACTTAATGTTTTATGACACAGATGAAATGGATTTCTTAATCCATTTTACAGAAATTTTTTTACATGCCCTCTAATAAAAGAATTATTCCTTACTTAGTATTGGCGTTAAACAGTTACAAAATATTAACCTTTGGCCTAAATTCAGTACCTTTACTGACTTTATCATGTTATCCTTAGCAAAGAGTTTTTTGGGAATTAATCTCTGTCATGCCATATCCGAAAAACAAACTTTTATTTTCGGCGAATTTTACCCCTTCCCACCTGAAACAAAAATGTGTCATAAAACTACACTTATAGTCACAAAATCTCATACCCAACTTTATATACTTAAGTCATTATGTTTTTGAGTTATCTCGTTAACACGTGTCTGAAAATACAGTCTGACAAACTATCAAACCCTCATTAAGTGCTATTCAAAATTTGGCAGGAATTTACACTAAAAATGTTAAGTGTGTTTGCCGAATGTGTCTGTATAGCTTTCTTCGTTTTGTCGATGTTTACATACGAACAACCTATCAAACAGACTTCCACGGAGAGGAATTTGCTCTCAGTTTGATAGAAAACTACGAATCTTGCTTAAAAATCGTGTACCGAGTTTCATCCGTCTTACTTAAAGCAGTTTTAGAGTTATTTCTGCACAGACATCCAGACTGACGGATATTTTTCAATGTGTTTTTGAAATTGGGAGTTTTAAAACGCTGAGATTCGCCAAAATATCGAGTTGGAATTTTTTGACAATTGCATTGCTTTATCTATAATACGTATACAATTATGTAAAAAAATGAGATAAAATCACAATAGATGTGTAGTTAAAAATTATATGGCATGCATATGTATCTTTCAAAATAACAGGATATCACTTGGGGCAATTTTATTTTCCACATCATTCTTTCTAATCACTTTATTTTTACTGGTAAAAATATAAAATCGTTTGATCAATCTGAAGCATCGTTTAAATGTATTACTATCACTCAAATCCAGAAAGAAATATAGACCTTGGGTTATGGAAGATCATTCCTAGAAAACCCATTTATTCTATTCTGATATTTCTCGATAAACTTCCATTTCTGACACATATTAACCAGCTCTATATCAATAGCCACCACATACACACACATGCATGCTTCACCACGGCAACAATTCATTACCAAAGTATCTCCCTGAACTTGTATCGATTACGAATTGCATGACATGATGGGATCTTCTTAACCTCCAACAATGGCCTGTAATCAACAGATGCCACAGAAAACGAAATAATTCTGTTCATCTCAGCCACAAGCAAAGGTCGATAAGAAAGAAGAGCCTCCTACAAGGATGGTGCCGTCAGGAGGCTGGCCATCCGTCTTCCTGGAGAACTTTGTTTTTCTGTTTACTCTTTCAATGTCTTCAGCTTCCTTAGAAGTACGTTTAATTGCCTTTTTTTCCTAAGGAAGGGACAAGAGAATTGAAGAAAATTCTTTTGTTACTGTTTTTCTTTCCCCTGATGTGTCTTCTTGGAGACAGTGGGGCATTGAGTGCTTCCCCGCCGTCGTTTGTGTTTCCTCCAGAGATAATTGTTCAACAAGCACTCTGGACAGTTGCTGCGGGTGTCTTTGGGGCGCTGTGATCAAATTGCTCCTCCTTTGTGGGTTACTTTTTGAGAAATACTTGCATTCAACTTGATTGGGGTTCTACTAAATGAGATTCTTTCATTTGTGTTTCACGGAACTTATTTTAGCATTTTTTTAATCATAAATGAAGATTATGCTTCTTGAATTTCTGAAGTAATCATTGATGGGATATTATTAGACTAGCAAGTACAGCATTTATAACTTGAATTATTATACTCACATATTTGCCGTAGGATTTTGTAAGAATTTAACGAATTAGTTATAGAAGTTCAATATATGTATAACGGATGTCCCAAAATTAATATATGATTTGAATTTGCCACTGATTGTGCTGAAAAGTGTTGGCAACCCTATTGAAAGGCCATTTCATGGTTGATAGTTTAGGGTTAATAAAAATGAAGCGTTACTTGTTAGCAACGTATTTTCATTGTTGAACAATATTTCAAAAGTAATAAAAATCTGGCAGCCACAGTTCAGAATTTTTTAAATTGGCTTCAATAAATCGCGTGATTTAAAAATTAAATCATTTATTTGCCATGGAATTAGGTAGGAAATTAATGAATTAGTTATAGAGGCTCAATATATGTATAAAGGATGCCCCAGAATTAACTCAAAATTTGAATTTGCTACTAATTGTGCAGTTAAATGTTGGCAATCCTATTAAAAAACCAGTTGATGGCTGTTGGTTTAAAATTAATAAAAATGAAGTGTACACGATGGAGAAACGTGTTTTCATTATTGAATAATATTTCACAAATAATGACAGTCTGGTGGCCACAGTTCAAAACTTTGAGAATTGGCTCTAATAGATCTTGTTATTTAATTCTATTAAATTTCTTTTTACCAAGTTATTTGAAATCAATTTTTATGCCAATGAGTCCAAAAGCATATGTGAATTGAAGGAGGGAATTCAAAACTGCATTAAAACTATTCCTCTACATTTATGCAAAACTTTTATTGAAAATTTAAACAAAATGAATGCCTATGTGTTGGCAAAGCATTAGACGTATTTGGCATATGTGTTTTACCATACATATTCCAATCCTTTGTACTTTAAAATTCAATAAAAATATGATAATTTAAGTTAAAAACTCTATTCTTTATTTAGTTCGTTAGTTATTTTAGCTCTTAAATGTCAAATTTTGAGACTGAAACTAGCAATAAAAGTCATGGACTTTCGTTTTGCTAAATTAATAACCAAATACATTTTATATTTTGAGCATTTAAATTCGATATTTTGTTCCATTTTCTTGAAATATGTAATATTTTAAAATGATTTGCATTAAATTTAATGATAAAGTATAAAGATTTAATTATTAAATATACCATTAAGATCATTCAAAATTATTTTTACCTTCAAGTGCCAATAATCTAAAATTTGAAAATTATTCTAATAAAATTATTTCATAATCTCTCAAGAAATAGTATCTAGCCATTCTATCTACACTATCTACACTATTTTGAATAAACTACAATTTATTCCCTTATTTAAAGAAACGAAAAAAAATTTTATGCACGTCATGAAGTGCTTATACAGTAGCTTGTTTATAAGCATTTATATCCCGCATTATAATCTAATGGACATTAAATAGTAGTAATCGTCTAAGTAATATAAAGAATGATGAAAAAACCCGCAGTAAATCTCAATCAAAACACTAAAGAAATTCTCTTTATACTATCTACGTTTTCTTAGAGGGACTATTAATCAATCTTTTCCGTTTCTTTTTCAATTCCTACTGTTAATTCACGTTCTCACTATCTATATACATTGATATATGTCGTTCTTATTTTCAGGCGTTAATAAAGTACTTTTTATTCATCCACTCAAGCTCACATACATTTTTAAAAACTTGTAGTGGATGACACTTGATGTTAATACAATTTTTTTCACATATTAATTCATTAATTAAAAGTTTAATATTTTAAACAGCGTTTTAACAGTTTGGGAGGAAAGAGGCGATCAACAAGTCGTAGCTCAATCGGTAAAAGGCAAGGATTTCAGTACTTTTCCCGTGAAGGTTAAGAATGGTAGTTCAATTTTTGGAAAATCAATGTTTTGTATAAAAACTTTTTAGATAATTATTGAATGAAAAATAACTAAAATAAAGTGTTTCTTTGTTGACCTAAGAAAGAATTAAATTTTTTTTTAATTATATTATTTTTTAAACTTAATTTTCAAACTCAGTTTGTTTGCCTCTGTCTGATAAATATCGTCTTCTTAATCTCAAATGCCCATTTTTGTATTGAAAGTTCTTTTTCTTTTATCGAGGTTAGATAAGCGAAACATTTTTAGTATCATTTTTACCCGGAGTTTATCATTTTATTTTACTGGCATGCAGCTTCATCTAATAAACATCATCCGATCAAAAATTTTATATTACTTGCTTCTATAATTTCATGAATCTAACAAATATGCTTAATTCATATGGTTAAAAACTTTTACTACCTATACTACAGTGTTTCTCAAACAAAAATAAAAATAGAATATTCTTTCCACCTACTACTGAGAATATTTTCTTTTCCCGAAGTTAGATTTGAAAACATATCTGTAATTTTTAAAAAAATTAGAAGAGATTTCATTGGGAATTATATTTTTCAAATACAATTGTTTTTTATGTCACCTCTAAATACAAAATTTCATAATTTGTGATTGCTTAATACTTATTTCACTTTTTACTATAACCATTTTTTACCGTATCTGGTTACAAATAATCCTTAAATATTATAATGTTAGAAAGGAAAATGGGAATAGAAAATTGGCAAACTAGTCACGAAAATCCAAACTTTGCTTTTTACTGAGAAATCAGAAACTCAGAAATTTGACTATCGTATATTAAAATTACTAATTTTGACTACTTTAGTATATTTGATTATTTTTCTTTACAACCACATCGCCATCATATTATTTATTGTCAAAAATTGATAATAAATAATATGATTTAAGCCACTTTTAATAGATAGTGCCCAATAGGGCATATTCCAATTTTTAACCGCTCATTTATTTCTAATGTATATATAATTTTGTTGTTTCAAATGTGCACATGAGGAAGAATAAGATGTTGAAATTATTGCTTCCACATACAGAATAAAAATTGTCATTTTAAAAAATATTTATATTCTACCAACATATTTTTTATGTTATTAAATTATGTATAGCATAAGCCATTACTGATATTTTCTAATTAAAATAATATTCTATAATGCAATAACATATTGTCTCACTTTAAACTAAGCACGAGATAGCTCAGAAAAAGCGGCATAGGTTAAAGATTTTTCCTGTGCCGCTGACTTTGTTCCAAGTGTGCCACAAATAACTCGCAAAAGTTTTCAGAGAAAAGAGCGCTTGATACCATAATACTACTTTGTGGATTGTGTAAAAATTAATTCTGATTCATATCAATACATCGTTGCTTAAGCAAAAATTTGAAAAATCAATAAATATCGACTTATTATGCTAATTATTTTTTCTAGAAGTTTGAGATTAAATTTTGGGATTAACAAAAAGATTTGTAAATATTGTTGTTTCAAACTGCTTCAATAAAGTATTGAAGAAAAAAAAGAGCTCTTAATAAATGATCCTTTATCATACAGGCCATACCTGTAGATGGCGCTTAAAGTCTCGATTTTATTCTATAGTCAAGGTTAGATTTATAGTCTGAAATTGTTAAGAGTCAACTTAATGTGATCATGCGAAATATCTAAATCTATAAAAGTGCGTTGTTAATTGTCGTTTAGCTTGAAATGTGGTCTGGTTTTCAAAAAAAAATTGTGTTCAAAACGTTTGTGGACTCATAACAGAAATATTATCAAAAAAATAAACATATTATTGTCCCATAAGGTAGTAAAATTATTGTCCTTTATTGTTAAAATAAAGGGGATGCTATTAAGAGGCTGATTTGAAAGTATTAACTTTAAATATGCTGATTCAAATAAATGGTCAAAAGTAAAACTGGCCTTTAAGAAAATTATTTAAAGAAATATTTTAAATTTGCTTCCTGGAAAACAGATAATAATCCCATTCAAATGATTAAAATTCTTCATCACTTTGAAAGTTTTTAAACTTATCGAAATGATAATCTTTACGTTTTCTGGAAAAGGAAGTATCCTATCATTTAGATCTATGTTCATTTCATTTCTCCTCTTTTACTTTCATTCCATCTCATCAAATTAATGCATTTTCTACCGCCATTTCCTTCACGCCATTGTGCCTTTCCAAACTATACATTGGATGGTGTAATCGGATCTCGTATTGTATTCTTTTGATGGTAAGCATTACAAAATGTTATCATTTTTTATGGTTTCTGTTGTATTTTTTCATTTCTTTTTTGAAAGACTTTATATGATGGCATCTTTTGTCAATTTGAATGTATATATATTGTAATGAATAGGTTGGGTAATATATAATATCCCTATTCAATAGCTCTGTAAAAAATTGGATACTTTTATAATAATTCCTTATTTCGGTGGTATGAATTCAAGATAATAAACGAAAACAAGGATATAAAGATAAATTTAAAAATATATATGAATAAATATTTTTTTTTAATTTCGATACTTTTTATTTAAATGTAAAAACTAAATTGAAGTTTACACCCTATTAAATTAAAATAATTAAAAATATCTATGTATATTCTTTTCTGTACTAATGTACAATTTGCACTTGGTGATAATTTCAACCATGATTAAATAATTCAAATAGCATTCTTAGACTTTTATTTATTTTTTAGTCGCTAGAAACTTATTCAGTTATCAATCACTGGGATAAAAAAAAAGTTGGAGATTACTTACCTCACTTCAATTACTATATGTACTTCTGAACAAAAGGATTGTACCATGGCCAGTGATGGTAGAACTTAGGACTTGTAGGATATAGGACTTAAAGTTTTAAACAACAATAGCCACATCTGATTTCATGGGAGGGGCGATTCTTATATGAGGGTGAGAAAGATATGGTGATTGGTTCTTGCCAGTCTCATAAGTACATAAATTGTATGGGGTCGTCAGCCCCCTACCAATAACAGGAAATGTCTCCCAAAGAAAGAGTTGTATCGTGATCGGTGATGACCCTTAGGACCCAACATCAGTTCCTGCCAAGGCTGTCCATGAAGGTCCTAGTATTCAGATTTATCCGAGTGTCCTACTGCAGATCAGAGTAGTCTACTTGTAATTACCTATATATAATCTTAGAACTTATTTTATTTTGCGTGTTTTAAAATATAAGCCGCTTTTAGCGTTCCAATCAGATTTTATGTTTGCTTTGCTAAAGCATATACAAAAAGAAGCAACGCATATTCTAATTTTTATATGCCAGCAAATATGAGAAAATACTTCTACTTACTAATTGTAATAGTTCTAATTAGAAAATCATAATAAATCAGAAATTAAAATTAAGGAACAACTGTTATTCTGGTAATATTTTCAATAATAATTTCAGCAAAAAATTACACATGTTTTCCTTTTTTTAAAAAAGGGAACATAACTGGGACAGCATAAAATATAAATTAAATATCAACAAAGAAATGCAAATATTGTCTTATCTGCTATTAAGTCATATACTCCTTCTTCTCATGTTTTACTTTTTCAATAAGGCCAATTCTTGAAATTCTAAATACTCATAGAAAGGTGGATAGTCAAAGAAAGGAATGTATATAAACTCAAAATATTAAAAAATAAAGCCCAGAGTCTAACAAAAGTTTTAGAAGATTATTCTGCTCGTCAGATTAATAAGTTTCCACAAAGAATAAGACCATTCACTAATGTGTTTGCTGATAAGAAAAAGATACATCACTCAAAACTTATTTGCTGCAAATCAAACAATTTCCTTTATGTGTCTTGCGATACTCATTGGCAGAATCGTCCCAAGTGCTTACGTGTACACACATGTTTATCTTCATTGCGGCTGTTACAGAATGAAAGGGTTCATCTACAGATATTTCCGCGGTTCCGCGCCAAGACTTTTTCTTTGTGTACCAATAACTGCATTCAACTTGAGCACACAGCGGCAAACAAGGCACCCAAAAAGAATACAAAAAAAGGAGCCAAGTCGATACTTTTATATAAACTTTTATGTTTGACATGTCTAAAAAGAGTTTTTCCTCTCTTCAGCCTTAAAGTTTGATGTTCCTCCATCCGCTTTTGTGAGTTGTTCTTTATCTCTTCAAAAAACGAGTATGTTTTGTCTGAGCAGAAAAAAAATGTAGACTTTGCAAGCAGTGAAAAAAAATTGTTCGAATATATCTTTTTCTTACTTTTCTTCGGTAAGAACTCTTATCCGAGGGAGGGCGAAGGCATTCAACCTTTAGCTGGGACTTTCGCAAGCTAGTACACTCACTGTATTGATTTTAAAGTTTTACAATGCCAGGGTAAGGATTTGGAAAGGAAAGTCTGCTGTATGGCTAAATAACGCATTCATATATACTCCATCCAAAGGCTTTAAAATTCCGAGATTTTTTTTTCCTTTAAGCCTCCATGCAGGGCGAAGCATTTCAGATAGAATTCGTTAGAGTTTTTTGATTTATTTCTCTTGCTTCCGAAAAAGAGTTCTAAAGCCTGGATACTACAGTTTATAGATCGGGTATGGAATTCAACAGTTGGAGAAAAATGTTCTAAAGAGGTATGCAACTGTAGTGAACTCAAATTGATACAATCGATAGTTATATAGTCGATCTTTCCGGCTACATAGATTTTAAATTTCTCCCTCAAATATCAATCGGGAAGTCTCTAACTTCTTAATTTACAAATCGTCGAATGAAATGCTGAAACAACCATTTATATTATGCAATTCACAAAGATGCATTTTTCTTTGGATTGTTTACTTTCAACCATTTCACTGAATGCTTATATTCTGTAGACATGTTAACACAAGATATTTCATGACATCTCTACAATGCTGTTCTATATTCAGAATTCCTTATGATATAATGAAGATATAACAGATTTTGGTCATCTTAAAATAAAAGATAGTTAACATTCTACTGCCCAATCAAAGGCTTGTTCACTGCAGTATCTTCATTTCCTTCCTTATGTCGATATCTACAGTTATTTATCACTCTCTAACCTGCTTTTCTTATGTCCTTTCATTTTTCTATAATCATATTAAGCTGTTACTTATTCCATTGATTGTTTTAATGTTCATTCGTTTTCAGATATTCTATTTTCAAATCTTTACCACGGCTTATAACGAATTTCACTGAAATTTCTTAAGAGTTAAGACCGGCAATTATGTTTCATCATTGTCAATCATCTAAGCTACAACTGTTTGCTGGGTTCAATTATTTGTCACTGTTAGATCATTTATTTTTATTCTATAATTCTTTGATAAATGCTGCCAAGTATGCTGTTTGGTTGTCCTTTTCTCTTATTTGTGGGCCATCTGTAGTCAGATTATGCAGTTTTCCAGATCTGCTGATTGCTAATTTGTTTAAAATTTTAGCTGTCTTTATGAATAAGAACCAACCATCATATAAACATTTGCCACTTCTGGGTATTTTCTAATTTCATTTTATTCTTCTTTTGAGCTGCTAGCCATCAGACTTTCCGTCTGCCATAAGGCTTTCCATTTCCAATTGCCCAGCTCTGCCAACAGGAAAGTTTAAAAGCGTGTGTGGATAAATTCCAATTATGGAGACATTTTTCCTGGGTGGATCTTTTCTAATCTCATTTTTTCATTAATTTATTCTGTTACCAAATCCGTTTTAAAGTTGTTGTTTTCTCTTTATTGATTCTCCTCCATTTGACACCAGCTTTCAATTTCCAACTGCCCAGCTCTGTCAACAATAAAGCTGAAAAGCTTTTGCGAATAAATTCCAAACGTCATGCAGGCAATTTTGATGGGTGGATCTTTTCTAATCTAGCTTGGTCATTAGTTTATTCTTTTTCCAAATCCGTTGTTAAGTTGCTATTGCCTCATTAATGTCTGTCGCCCATTTGTTGCTAGACTTCCCGTTTCCAGCTTTCCAGATCTACCAATAACGAATTTGTTTAAAGGCTTAGAAGCTTATATGAAATAGGACCAACCATCACAAAGGCGATCTTTATTAAATGCTTACAATTTATTAAATGTTCAGTATTATCATCCAGTGAACCTTACTCATAGGGTTTCATTATAAACATTTTTGAAAAACTTCTTAAGCATCTAAAAGTAACTGAACAATTTAAAAAATTCTTAAGTAAGCAGTAATCATTTATGTTTTCTATGCAAGTCGTTTGGTCTCAAGATGTTACTTTTATATCAATTAAGTATATATATAATGGCATTTTACGTCATTAATCCCTGTTGTGATTACAGATTATATGCGATAATATTGACTTTCGTTCTACAAGAGTTAATAACTCTTAAATAAATCTTTCAACTAGAGAGGACTTAGATAAAAAATAAAAAAATAAGAGTTCTAATCTTAGCGTAAGAATATTTCTCATAATTTTTGTTATATCTAAATTTTATGCAAACACTTGGATCCGAATAACACCAATACAAATCTTAATAAAGAATTCAAAATTATATATTCACAAGCAGAAGTCAAAGTTATAAAATCAAAAAATTTCTATAATTTTTCTACGCCTGAATATAAGCCAGCAGTTACAAAAAAATAATATTTATATATTCATTGAATATTTTCAGCAACTTAAAAATGAAACTCATTTACATTTGTGTTAACGTAATATTGAATAAAAACGTGATCACAGGAAACGTGTTTCTTTCTTTTTATTCAGATATTGGATTTAACGCATATAAAAAGTTTAATTTTTTTTTAAAAAAATCTTTATTATTATGATGATGATAATTATATTAACTATATAACTATGATAATTATATTATTCAGAAAAACATAATACTTATTCCAAATTTAACTAAGGATAAATCTATGATGTTAAAGAAATATTTATTTAATTAAAATATAATGCTTATCTTTTATACGAAATAAAATGTGTAAGCATTTGGGAAAGAATTGTTGTATCCTAAATGTTTAGAAATCTTACAGTTCAGGATTTTTTTGTAAAATAATCTTAGCATTTTTCCTACCCCTACATGTGTTTATGGCAAATAGCCTTTCTCACACATTTTCTGGCTAGAGGAATTTTTCGCTGAAAATGTTGATGACCAGTGAACTGTTTCTACTTCATAGGTTTCTAACCAATAATACTTTTTTCAGCAGTAAGTATCAATTGGAGCATGATCTTGGTGGTGGCAAAAAGAGCTCAAATGTGATCAGTAGAATTCGGGCCATAAATCTTTAGTCGATACATCTTCAGAATGATCTCCTGAATTTGTTCTTCCTTGCATCTAAGCAATTGGATTTTTGCTTGGGCTGCAAAACAGAAAAAAAAACCCACCTCAATCCATCATGGATCCTTCACTCAAACCACGCTTGAAAAATTACAGCTCCTTCTGATATAACTCTCCTAACTGCTTAGAAAACTATTTGCTAAAATTATATTTACCAGGAAAGGGAAATTGTTATTTCAATAGAATAATATGAATTTGTCTAAGATGTAATGCATGTATTCTTCTTCGTGTACAGAATACGTATAAATGCTGGTAAAAATGTATCGTACTCTGTTATAAATTCTGTAGTTTTATTAATTAAAACATTGTATATGTATACAGTATTAAAGTTTCAAAATCAATTTAGGAGAACCTTAGAGAAGAAAATTCTTGTTCAGAATTAATATGTACAAGCTTAAGCTATAATATGTGTGCTCTTCTTCATGTAAAAATTGTATGCAAATTATAATTCAAAACAAATTGCATTTTATTACGAGATCTGTAGTTTCCATTATTTAAAACATTATAGGCAATGAAATTTTGAAATCAATGTAAGAGTTTGTGGAAAGTCATGCTGAAATATCCAAATGTAGGGTTATTTTATTCTTTTTCTAAATAATAAAAATAAGACATTTCTTACTCTCTAAAAAATTTATTCTTTGATACAATTGAAATAATTCTAATAATATAAAAATACTAAAATATATCGTCTGCTTACTTATAAACGTGACTAAGTTGAAAGAAAAAGGAAAAATCCTGAATTATACTCTCAAAAACATTTCACATACCAGAGAATGAATTACATGCATTGTCATATAAAATATTAACATTTGGTGAGATTTAAGACTTAGTATTTATTAATGAATATATTATATGATACTTCGCGAGTTATTTGCCAGTTAATCCCTGGTATGCATTAATGAAATACAAAAATCAACTTTATATATATTTTAAATATATTTTTCGCAATCGATTGAAATTCAAAAATTGACATAAAATCACTTGTTTTCACACATTCTCACACCAAAATGTATTATACTTAAACCATCGCATTTAAATATTTTTTAAAGCACACACCGACAGTCAGTCAACTCTATATTGGATTTGACTCAAAGTTTGACAGGTGTCTATACGATGGATAATAAATATGTATGTATATTCAGTCTCATAATAAATATGTATATTCAGTCTCATCAATCTAACCCCATTCGTTTTGTAGTTATGTGTTATAATGGAATAACCGAATGGACAGATTTCCGTTGCAATGGTTTTCCTCAAATTCTGATGCAAATCTGCAAATTTAATGTAAAAACGTTTAGATAATTTCCACCATCTAACTTAAATCATTTGTGATTTATTTTTGTGACAGATAGATGGATATTTTCCAAAATTGTGATTTTTATTAGCTGGGTTTTAAAACGTGGAGATTTATTAAAATCCCGAGCTCGAATATTTGACGATAACTATACTTTCTCTGTATTATGTATACAAGGAAATTACAAAAAATGCAGATAAATCTATTATTATTGTTTTAAATATCATATCTGTATCAGAAAACGTTCATTAATATATGTGTAATATTCGCTGGCGAATAAATGTAAATGACGATGCACTTTTTTTCCCAACATTTTTTGCCATATTACTTGACTAAAAATAATGCCAATTTTTTCTATGTCTCCTCGTTTAATATCTGGAGACATTTTCAGAAAGATTATTTTCCGAAAATTATTTTAAAGATTCTAAACAAACGGCAGTTTGAAGATACTAAGTTTGATAAATGATATTCGAGTGCTGGTATTGATGATATTTGCGTGTTGAAATATATCGAGTTTTATTCCCAAAGTGGGAATTCAATTTCATTCAAATTTCTTTTTGTGTGTGTGAATAGTTCAATGATTCTTCTATCATTCAACTAATTACATTAGATAACTCGTGATCATTCATCGTACCAGCGATTAAGGGAAGGGACGAATAAAGAAATGAATAAAACAACACCAAGCGGTTGCTTAAATAATTTCTCATTGCTATTACAAAGACGTATACTGCAATCGTTTTTAAAAAAGATTCGTATGATTGATGTACTTCATATATAGTTTGTAAACGATAGCTTTTTTTGTTGTAGAGACGATATTTCGAAACAATAATAATACGTTGACACGTTTTATTATCTTTTTATGTTGACTTTGCAATTTAAGTAATTTAATTTGGTAAGTTTAGTAATTGGACTTGGTAATTTACAAACTGATGATGTATAGGAAAAACGATATATTATATATTATAAAATACCATTAAAGTGGTACGATGCAGCAGAATTAATGGAATATATTTACACTTAGCAAACCGAAAAAGATGATGGATTGCTACTATGATGAGTGCAGATTCTTATCTTAATATTTCATTAAAAAGCTTTTTAGAAAGAATTGTCTTAAAGTAAAAATCATAATATCATTCTTTAAAAGTAAAATAATAAATCGAAAATTTAATATATACATATATACTAAATATTGTGATACTTGCAAAATCTGCTATATAAACTATTACGGAATCAACTACAAGCTCTTATGACTTCCTGAAAATTCGCATTTAATTCGCAAGCTAATTAGCCTTCACTAGTGTACAAATCATGATTTTAATTTAGTGAAAGTTTGAAGATTAGTTCTTCGGATTCTCTATTATATATTTGATCAATTTCCTTATTTTCTGCTTCTAGAACATATAAAAAATGAAGGACTCCAAACAAGAGTCTAAAACCAATAACACCAAAAAAAATTGGAGGGTGCACATGTATATGTTGATTTTATCCTAGTGTCAATTCAAAATCAAACATCCACCGTGTGGTGGTATATCTTGAGTAATCCATCATTCCCACAAAATGACACGTTTTCAAAATTATGAGGCATAATTTCGGCATACCAAAAGCACCATATAGCTAAGGATTCTCAGCTTAAGTCACAATCAAATTGTGTCTACGTACAAAAAGGCCATACATACATAGTACAAATAGACGAAGTAATGATGCATACTAAAGGATAAGATTTCAATAGTAATCTAACCAAAAGACATTTTGGCATCTCAGATTCATTCAGAATTAGATCCGTATCAAATTCAATTTCGCGTGGTGAACAGATGGAAAGTAATCCAAAACTAAAAATAAAGCTTCATTCTTTTGTTTACACAATTTCTTTTATTCAAGAGGGAACCGAGAAAAAAATTAGTCCTTTTACGCTGACACTAGAATTTGAGAACAAAGATGGAATCTTCAGATCAAAAGATTTAAAATCAAGTTCGATTATATTAAAGAAGCAAATGCTTAGTTA
Source organism: Argiope trifasciata (assembly GCA_026543055.1). NCBI lineage: Eukaryota > Metazoa > Arthropoda > Arachnida > Araneae > Araneidae > Argiope > Argiope trifasciata. The sequence continues at coordinate 49,894 of JAPMOQ010039056.1, forward strand.
TATCTTTCAATGGTGGTAACATTTCACAGAAAAGAAAATTTCTGTTCCATTTTGAAGGAAAAAATCCGAACTGAAACTTAAGATAAATATCTTTTCTGGTTATTTCCCCTTTCGTTATTCTTTTTTTAGTAATTTAAACAATGCTGGCATTTTACCGTAACATGAGAAAAACTTCCAGCGGCGATTTGAAGGAAAATTTATAAGTTGGAAATGTGCCAAGATACTTATGTATCCTTTTTTTTTTTTTTTTTTTTTTTTTTTTGCAGCACTAGCATCGAAAATATTCTTTTATTTGAAAGAAAATACTTTTATGACCTTATGATATTATTCATTGTTTCCCGAGATTTAAAAATTTTGCACATCAAGATATCTGAAAACTGAGTATTCTTTCCTCTTGTATTACAAAAAAAAATTCTGATAAAAATGATTGATTATATTTCCAAAATATCACGTAAATTTCATACTTTTAGCAAAATATGCAAGATTTTAAGATAACTTAGTAAAAAGATCATGACAAACAAAATGTGCTCTTTCATAACCAGGAATATTTAAAATTTTATTAAAATGTTTTCACTTGCCTCAATATATATCACATAAGCTGGAGTCTTGCTTCTTCTTTGTGATCTGGGAGTCCGGGTTTGAGTCCCAGTTTTGGCATGTTTGGGCATGCAACGATTTAGTTTCAATGCTTATCTAATTTCAATTAGAGATCTTATTGGCGTTGTCAAGTGTCTTTATTTGCAAGGGAATTTAAGAAAAAATCTTGATCATGATTGTTGCTATTACGGTTGTCATAAAAATTATTTTCATATCGTTACGGATTTCCAATCCACCGGGTTCGTTTTATGTGTAGTGGGGTATATGACGTGAGATAAAAACAATCAATAGTCCTGATGTAGAACATAACTTCATTGACGTCTATAAATATGTACAGTGAAGACGGACACACAGAACAGCACACAACTGTACTCTACAGTAGTAGCCCAAAAGTAGAAATGCGATAATAATAACATCCACAGTGAACAAACCGGTCAGAGAGGATTCAGCAAGACAGAGAATCCTTGGAGCTTGGCTGTAAATGATGGTCTCTCCAGATAGCGACATTTCTCACTGTCCCTCAGCTGTATCGCTGCCACAAGTCTGACTACACATGACTCAATGCAACTTCCACAATAGACAAAAGGCACACAGCTCAGTTCATCAATAGCTTTACACCACCTTTGCTTCGTAGCTATTTCAGACATTCTTTACTTTTCATCGATTCCAACTATTTCTGCTGGCAGCTTGAAACTATCGCCCGTTTATAATTTCCAGGAGGAGGTGCTAGTAACTTCTGGACCAGTCGGGGCATATCTGAACGTATCTCGGTTCCTAATAGATCGGGGAAATTCTTGAGATTTCCACAATTATCCATTTTGTCGCCAAATGGCTCCCTAGTTCTGAAATCACTGACTAAGAACATTCGGCAGCATCCAATACAGAATACTGTAAATCATTCTTTTCAGTAATAGAACCCACTATGCTGGAAGCAGATCACAAATTTCACAATATTTCAAATTTTATTAAAAGATTTTCACTTGCCACAATATATATTACATAAGCTGGCGTCTTGCGTCTTCTTTCTGATCTGGGAGTCCGGCTTCGAGTCCCAGTTTGGGCATGGTTCTTCTTATGTGTGCGAATGTGACCTCCCTGTAAAAAGGGGTTTTGCAAGTGAATGTGAACATGCAATAGTTATTAATAATACGTACTCTTGACCCTGTTTGGTGTTAATCATAAAGGCAAGACACTTTCACACGGCTTAAATCGAGCCTGTGAATTTCTGTAAGTAACAGCAATAGTAACGTATATCACAAAATGTGAATATTTTTGTAGTAATAAGAATCAAAACATTCCATAAAGAGTTAAAATACGATAAATTGTGCATATATTTACAATTTAATTAGCAGATACATGTGCTGAAAATTTAAAATAAGTTTATTTACTTTTTTCTTAAGTATGAAATTTCCTAATCAGTGTGCTTCAAACTAAATTTGATTTTTTTCTTCTGATCCTAAATAAATTTCTCCTTCTAATAGTAAAAATGAAATAAAGATAAAAGTTTTATTTATTATTTTCTCAAAATTGGCAACATCAATCGTTAATGTTAAAAAATAGTCGAAGATAGGAGTTGAAAATAATTTTTAGCAGATAAGTTTCATACAGTAGAGGCTACAAACGATTTTTAATACAAATTTGTTCATCTTAAATTAAAATTAAGTTGTAGGATGATAGGAATATTTCATAAACTTGGAAAATTTGAAAGAAAATCTTCTTTTTTCATTTCATCGAAAATTAGGGAAAAAACTTCTTATTTTCTAAATCCCTGATGTTTTCTTTCCAATAATTTCCATCTTTCAAATACAATTTTACTAAATCGCTATTGATAATATGACATACAATTTGTTTCTAACATTTTCTAGGGAATAAATAGAAGAAAAAGTTGTATGATAAAATATTGTAATAAGATGTAATAACACTTTTCGTTCTTGGAAAAAGTTCCAAAATATCTCAAACAATCATAAATTTACATGAAGTTCTTATATTTTCCAAGAACTTTGAATTATTCTGAAACTTTTCACTCTGGTCTTGATTCCTCCCGCTGGTGTAGCGTGGTGTGGAGAGGGGGGGGTGCCAGTTCAGGTATCGTCCTAGTCATCTGACCGTGGATCAAAATTACGAGGTCCGTCCCTAAATAGCCCTAGTGTTGCTTTAAAACGGGACGTTAATAGAACTAAACTAAACTTCGGTTATTGATCATATATATAGTAGTATATCATTCCAAAATGATTAAATTTGATGGAAAAAAGGTTATGATCAATAACTTTTATATATATATATATATATATATATATATATATATATATATATATATTTCGTATAAATGCTATTTTGATACGAAAAAATATTTTTTCAAATATCATTATTTTAAATAGGCTTATCAAGGGAGTGGAATACCTTGATTTATAATTCAAAATTAAAACATTAATTCACAAATAAAAATATTAATTAAATCAAATCAATTGTTTTTCATATTTTCTACTCTGTGAAGTCTTTTGCAGGGTATCAAAATTTAAATAAACTCATCTTAATTGCAATAATTAATTTTTAATAATCTTTAAAGGGATTAAAACAGTGTATTTTCATCAAGGCCGTAAAATATATGAAATTTCTAATTTTTAACGTAACGAAATATGCGATATATTCTGGCAACATTCTAACTTTATAAACCTGAAGCCCTCCATTTTTAATAAAAGCCATAAAAATGATAATCATATTTTTAACAATAGAATGAATATACACCAACAAATTTCATCCAATCGTAAGTAGCTTTCTCGAACTTCCCCAACGAGCACAGCCTAGAGAAAGTTTTCCTCTCACACCAGTGATAACTAAAAATTGATCCCTGGCTTCGTTACGAGACGGCGTTCCAAAGCAATTTAGCCAAAATGGAAAGAACCGATCTGCCCGCATTTTCGTCACTCTTCCTAGACAGGTGTCAGCTTTCCAAAACACGTTTCGCTCCTGCATAGACCGGAAATATAATACTCAAGAAAAAAAAATAATGCATTAAGCTTCTTCCAACCAAGCTGCTAGCTCGCGAGATTTTCTTTGTGAATGTCCACATTAATGTAGCTTCTTGCTGTCACTTTGACGGTTTTTTGCATGGAGGGTGGAGGGTGGTTCTGTTTACTCGGAGGAAAGGTGCCAGAAAATGCGTAAGACGACGTCGATAAGTGTCGGCCCTTTAAACGAAAATATGAAGAGAGAATTTGCTTTTTTGACTATCTGCGTGCCATTTAGTGTCTGGAGTTATAAATGAAACCTGATCAGTCGGCCCCCGAAGACGGGAATTTGTAAGTAAGATCTGAATTGAATAAAAGCTTTGTTGTCGATAGTTGATTTGAGTTTCAGAGAGTACTATTTATTTAATTGGTTTCTCTAGATGGATTGGTATTTTTTTTAATGTAACTTATCCGGATATTTTGGAAATAAAGTATTTGCAACTTATGTTTGTAAAATTGTTATCTTAAGGGATATATTGAAACAAAATTTTAATTTTGAATTCGTATTTTTAAATTAAATAAGAGAAATATTTACTCTTTGTTTATTTATTTTATTCAATTGTATTTTTACATAAAACTTTTTTAACAACGGTCATCTGCAGAAAGATATAATCGTTGTTAAGATTTTAAAGGTAAAAATGTGGTAAGCTGAGATTTAATTCATTAAAATTGAAATGAATAATATTAACTGAAATTTTTATTTAGCAATGTTTAATTAAAAAGTACTTTTTTAAGATTTCCATTTAAAAATCGGACTTTTAAAATAATACAATCTAGAAGGAGTCGTTTAATGTTTTTATTCTCTTTAATGGATGTATTCTCTTTTTAGTGTAAGCTGAAGGTTTCTGGAATTCTTTTTTAAAAAAATGATTTATTTGTAAGTGACACTTATTCAACTTATATGAGAAATATTTTGTTGGAAGTATTTTAATTTTGGTAATATCAAGATAAATCAAGGTAATCTGTTTTCTGAATTTCATGACTCATTTTGAAATAATCTCAATAAAATCAAGAGTGATTCAAAAAGGTGTTTTTGCTTGGAAGCGATCATTAAAAAAATAACTTCAACCTCATAGCTTTCCGATCAGAGGCAGAATACGTATATGATGTGAAAGGTAGATTTTTTAAAATGCACAGTCACTACATTTAGAAGTAATATTTCATCACTGAATATCAATCATAACCTTTACCGTAGCACAATTAACGACATCTGTAAAAATAAGCAACCGACAAAGTACAAATCATTTTTTAAATAATAAAAAAGTTTACTTTATTTCTTATTAATTTTATTGATATATTTCTCTAGTTTTGAAAATTGCCAAAAAAACAAACTTCACGAGAACTTTCCATCTTTCATAGTCATCGTCTTTAAATAACTCGAAACATTTCTTCAGCATTCGAAGCTGTGGCAGTTTTCAAGGAGAAATTAATATCTTACTTGTTTATTTTAAAAAGTTATGTTCCTTCAATTTCATTTGCAGTAAAAATTAAACATACTGTAGTGAAAAAAATGCATATGATATAATAACACTTTAAATGCAATGACATAAATAATTTAAATATATAAATAAATAGCTCAACTACTCATTTATAAGAATTTTCCAGCCATCAAACACATTAAAATTTTCATATTTTGCACAGAATTTTATTAGAAAAAAAGCCAATGGTGGTCAGATTTTGCCAAGTATAATATTTAAAATAATTGGTTCATGGAATCATTTTTCAAATTTCTGTTAAATTCTCCTTAATTTTTTTATAAAAAGGAAAAAAAGAAAATTAAATGTGAACGTTTTAAGCCACATCATACAATAAGATAAAATTTTAGATTTAAATAATTTTCCTAACAATAGTGCATGAATTAAGTATTTAAAGCTGTTAAAAGATAAAAATGATTTAAATCGATTAAGCAAAACTAGCTGAATATATTGTAAAGTAATAAAAATGTAATACAATTTTTATTAGATTCACGTTAATAGTAAGTTAAATGTTCCTAATATAAATAAAAAATTATATATTAGAGAAATTTAGAATTTTAACGAAAAATATTTAAATAATTTAATGAAAATTCAGAGGAAAATAATATTCTGTCGAATAAAAAAATTTATTCGAAGACAACAAGAACTTAAAAAAAACTGTCCATGCCGCATACAACAGTATTTTCACGAGCAGTATAAGCCAGAAATTCAAATCTAGTTAGTTCTAATTCCTTGAAATTCTCCTATTAAATTTGCACCCTAACGATATTGACTGTATTGCTTAAGAAGCACTCTCCGAGAAAAAATTCCTTCATAGTATTAGAACATATAATTCGACTGGAAGACTAATCAATACAAATAAAATAAGAATAGAGAATTCCTTATAAGAATATATATTTTTAAAGACGTACAATAATATATTAAAAATACATTAGTTAAAGTTTGTTTATAGGACGTTTTTTTATTCTGTTTTTATGTACAAATACTTATTTCTAGTTTTTAAAAATTTTGATGACATATAAACGGATTATAGATTTCAAATGCCGAAAAATTTTATATGGCAAGAAAATATTTTATTCTGTTTGTTATGAAAAAAAAATATTTATATCTCATTTTTTTCTACAGATCTTTTACTATTCTAGAAAAATTTCGCATTCGTATGGAACGGACGTGTGAAAGCTTATGTAAGATCTGAACTAAAGGAAAAAAGACTTATAACAAAGATATTTTAGAAATGGAACATAGTAATAGGCTGTCTTTACAAAAATTTCTTTTATAAAAGAATGTATGAAAATAATGGATGCTATCAGGCTAGATAAAAATGGAACACATACACGTGTTTGTTGAAACTATTGTTTGCAATAAAATTTTCGACAAATTCATATCTTGTATGTAAGCAAAAGTATTATTTTTATAAAAACATGTAAAGAATTCCGGAAAACTCCAAAGCGTACCATGGATGAGAAATAGTCGAAAGATAAACGTTTATTGTAACGTAACTGTGTTATGCATTGCTGACATAGTGCATTATTGAAAATTTATCACCAGTCAAATATATGACAATGTTTAGATTTGTGTTCTAAATTATTACGAATATTCGTGATAAAGCATATAATAAATATGATGAATGCATCTTCTAAACTAAACAACAATAAATAAAATGTTTTTAATGTATGAAATGAAACTTTAAGTAAGATAAAGGATGTTTTCTTAAAATTTCTACTTATTTCAATGATGAGATTAGCTGTAAGTCTTTTAGGGGTAACATAGATTTATTTATAAAGTACTCACGCATCTAAAATTCTAAGCATTTTTTTTCCGTTTCAATTTTTTATATTTATTTTAAAAATTATTATTTTTGTTATATTTTTCTCAATTTATATGCTTTTATTTATATCTTTTTTTTTTCGAAATTTACACTTTATTGTGTTGCTCTGATGTCGATGTTTTGGTTTCGGGACAAGAAAATCAAAGGTTTAAAGCCGTCTACATCAAAAATTCGCATGATCTGCTTTTTTTATGCTTGTTAAATATTAATTCGAAGGTCAAAACGTTCTCACTAATGTGCTGCGAAAATTCGAGTAGGATTTATCATCTCATATGTCATACTCATCACTTATCCCACCTAAACTAAATGGGAGCCATTCATAAATAAACCTCATGTTGCTTCAAAATTAAGTCTCATTAATTGAAAAAACATGATGATGTTATTTTGCAATCGTCACGATTTAGTTTCAATGGTTCGCTTATCTAATTCCGATTAGGTATCTTATTGACGTTGCCAAGTGATTTCATTTGCCAGAGAATTTAAGAAAAAATCTTGATCATGATTGTTGCTATTACGGTTGTCATAAAAATTATTTTAATATTGCTACGAATTTCTGATCCGCCGGGTTCGTTTTATGTGTACTGGGGTGTACAACGTGTGATAACCACAATCAATAGTCCTTCTGTAGAAGAACATAACTATGATGACGTCGATTAATATGTACAGTGAAGACGAACACATAGGATAGCACACAGCTGTACTCTACAGCAATAGCCTACAAGTAGAAATCCGATAGCAATAACTTCCACAGCACACAAAACGGTCAGACAGGATTCAGCAGGACTGAGAATCTTTGGAGCTTCTCACTAAATGATGGTCACTCCAGATGGCTGAAATTTCTCACTGTTCCTCACTTAGCAGTATCACTATCACAAGTCTGACTACACAAAACTCGATGCAACTTCTACAATAGACAAAACGCACACAGCTCAGTTCAGCAATAGCTTTACACCACCACTGCTTCGTAACTATTTCAGACACTCTTTACTTTTCGTCGATTCTGACTATTTCTGCTGGCAGCTTGAAACTGCTGCCCGTTTATAGTTTCCAGGAGGAGAAGCTAGTAGCTTCTGGACCAGTCAGGGCATATCTGAACGTATCTCAGTTCCTAAGAGATCGGAAAAATTCTCGAGGTTTTCACAATTATCCATTTTGTCGCCAAAGTCCAAATGATCCCCGAGCTCTGAGATCATTGACTAAGAACATCCGGCAGCATCCAATACAGATTATTGTAAATCATTCTTTCCAGTAATAGAATCAACTATGCTAGAAGCAGATCACAAATTCGTAATAATATTTTTTCATTTCCTGAATCTTTCAGTTTGATATACAATCGTGAAGTGGGAATAAAATTTCTACCATAAAATCGTAGCCGTATCGTATAACTTAGCAGCATTAGAAAATTTCTATTGTCTATATGGACTTAAAAATAATCAAATAAACATTGTATTATGAAAACAAAAAAAATCTTCAGAAACTCTCAGATAAACAGTTATAATGTTAGTAACCAGTTCAAAATTCTTCTGGAATTTTCAGTTTACTTAAAAGAATAATAAAGCAATTCTAGAGAAAATCTCAAATAAGTTGTGTGATAATATCAGTAATGAGTGCAAAATTATTCTCCGATTTTCAACTATGCCATATCAATTTTGCGACACGTCAGCATATGCTGGTTCTCATATTTCGTTCGAAATTTTGAAACAGTTTTTTCTTCTCTAACAATGATCGTAAAATCTTTGAATTGTATACACGTAAGTAAAAGAATAATCTCTAAGTCAAAACAAACTTATTAAGTCGCATAATACACCTAAATAATGATAATTACTGAATAATCGGGTCAGAATTGCCGTGTAATTTTGATTTCTTATTTTTCAGCATTTGCCATACCTAAAGAAAGCTATAATCTTTTTTTGAAAAAAAAATTATTGTAATTATATAATCAATAAATATTTTTTGAAAACAAAAACAATTTCCTTCAAAAATAATTAAAATTCAAACTGCTTTCATAACTGACGCATATATTTAAGATTCTGAAACCGAAGTAGGGACACAAATTGACATAATTATATGATAGATGGACCTAGGCACATATTTTAAAAGAATGAGAATAATTAGGTGGGAAACAAGAAAAAAATACTTTTCGAACAATTTAATCGATAAAATACGAAGAGTCCAGAACCTCGTGGAATTAATTATAACTTTTCAGCTACATATTTTAACGAAGATCTTCAGTCACAATTTTTTTCTGCCCGTTAAAGGTAATTTGATTTTGATGCTGCTTCTTTACTAATTTGATTTTGAGTCATTTTCTAAAATGAATGTTCTTAATTTTAGCCCATTATGGTTTCATTTACGGTGATGAAATGCGTTTTTTTAATCTTGTTTGATATAAATGTTAGCCATTTCATTAACCGTGTCAATTGTGTTGCCTAACTTTGCTTCTTGTTTTGTATTGATTTCGATATAAAATATATTTTTAGATAGAGTTATTTTTAATCCTGAATTTTATTTGTGGCATTAAATTATAATGAAATAATTTGTATGCAATTATACACGAATAGTATTCTAAATTTGTTTTTCTTGCATCTAAAAAAATATTATTATTATTATTACTATTATTTAATACCTGGTGTAGAAAACCAAACTTCTTTCAGATAATAATTTACTCTGGTAGAAAAAGAAAACGAATTTGATAGAATTATTTAGTTACGAATATTTAATCCCAGTTTGTGAACATTATCCATAGTGCCACCAAGACGATCATTATTCGACCACGAATCAAATTTAATGTTTTAATTATAATAATTTTTACAGATCGGTTTGTATGATTAGAAACAAAACAAGTTTTTATTTATATACATAATTGTTCTAATAATTGTCAATAGATTCAGGATAATATTAAGGGAATGTTTATTCTTTCTGTTATTAAAGGAAGAAATAATTCAATTATTTAATAGAACTGAATTAAAGAAACTAATAATATTAATTGAAAGCAAAAAAATTTACTGTCTATTAAGTCTACTAATTTTACTGCTTCGAAACATTTAATAAATATATAATCAAAATCGAGGTAATATGTAAGCCTTTTTTGGAGTTCAATGGACTGGTAATTTTAATAGAACTATCAAATGTATAAATAATAAGACAGTGAATGAAAATCTAAAGCTTATCTAATGAGTCGAAAAACCTCTTTGTTCAGCACAAAAAGTGCAACAATGCTGTTATGATACCTTTCTGACAAGATTTGTTATGGACGAGTGCTGTCTTTACCATAATTCGTCCATATCATTGGTCAATTTTCAGAATTAGCATCTTCATTGATCCCCCAGCAAAAAAATGATTAATCTTTGACCTACCTCCACCTTTTACCTTGCACTTATTATCCTGTTTAACAAGGAGGGGGCCATCATTTTGAGAACAATTCCACAAAATACACCAGTACTTTCAAATCTGTGTTCCACAACAAAAGAAGGTCAGAAACTTTACATTTTTAAGTAGCTGGCAAAAAATTCTTAAATATGAACATCGTGTCTTTCAATGTTTTTAGATTTTCTTGCATTGCTAGTATTGCCCTTATATGATAATTTTTAATTTTTAAATTATTTCTTAGTTCCGGGACTTCTAAGCATTTCTTTAAATGGTTTCGATTACACAATATATGCATTTATTTTCTCGTTTTCTATCCGACCTTTATAAGTAACTTTTTCGATGCTGTGTTGCATTCAGAAATTAGAACACTATCATGGAGATATATCGCAAAGTAATATATTCTAAGAGCAAAGCATCAAAATTTAAATAGTTATTCTATTGAATGAATTTACATAATATTTCGAATAAAATCTAATTAGTCGGAACGAAGAACTATTGCGTATGCAATAATTTATAATGAATTTTTCGTATTATTTTGAAATATATTTTGCTGACAATTAGAGTAGATTGTTTCAGAGAATTTTATTTTGAAAAAAAAAACTTATGACTATGATTAAATTAATATAAATAGAAACCATTAAACCATTAAAATAGTTCAAAATAATTTTTATCTTATTATATACAAAAGTTAGGTGCCCTTTTTTTAACATTTATTTCATATAAATCGATTAAAAATCAAATCACAAATAGAAACCATTCCACTCCATTTCCAATCATTTAAGGGTATTAAAACAACTGTTCAAATACTTATTCTTATAATTTAAGTTATTTTATGACAGCCATTTAATTCTTCTTAAGAAAAGCTACTCTCCAATATTCCATTAACTGTTTTCACATTCCGAATTCGATGAATATCCTTTTATCACAAGAACGAATTTTTATTTCAAAGCAAATTAAATGAGTTACGCAAATTAAAGTACTTATTTAAGAAACTAATACTCATGATTTTTAATAGCAGTGAATAATATTTAATTATATTTTAATATATTTGAGTTTTTAAATTCATGTAAATAAATAGCTCAAATTTAATTTTACTATTAATTGTGGAACTAATTTTATTCTACTAATTAATTGGCTTATTAATGAAACTCTTGTTTAATTAAATTGCATGTTTTGCACAAAATTTTAAGAAAACAAAACGATATGGAAAAAAGCATCCTCTCTCATAATATCTTTAATAACGAGCTGTTGCTTTTCACTTCATTACGCCTTTGGTTTAATATATTTTGATAATGTTCTAATTACCACTTTCATGACAAACATACAATTAGACACTAATTCAAATGTTATTTAGGCCCTTATGAACTAATATATATTTTATGGACAGTTTTGATTTCTTATAATTCGAGATTCCGAAGCCCGAGACTTTGAAACGTGACTGTTGTGACTGTTTTGCAGATTGTTTTAACAGTGAAAAAATTTCATTTCATATTAGTTATATTCATGGTCATTTAGAAGCGTATCACAAGCCTTTCAGGAATTCCTCCATTTTCTCTTTTCGCAAAACAGATGTCCAGGCCTTGGATACCCAATGTACACACTCACATTCATTACAGAGTAAATTAGCAGCATTTTTTATGTAATAATATAATGTTATCAATAAATAAGAATTTCAATTTTCAGTTTAAATCTTGTATGTATGCTATATTTTTTTTTCATTTTTTAAAGTATACTGTTCTTAAAGTTTATTTAAAAACCTTTACGGTTAAAATATTTTGAAATTTGGAATTTTGAAAGTGGCATACAGTTGAGTATATTCATTTTTTAGCACATTTCTTCATGGTACGGTTGTAATTTTCATTGCGTTTTGCTAAAAAAAAAAGACATTCTTTGGCCAGTTAGTTTCGATGTGCAGCGTATCTTTTGAAAAGTAAGTCCTATCACTGATCTCCAAAACCACCGATGGCACATGGATATTGGAAACTGAATGACCAGACCTCAGCAACAGCAACATTGGCGGGAACTGTGGTGGATTCTAAGGGCTATAACAGTCCACGGTACAACACTTCCAGGTGGCAGTACTTCCCGTCATTGATAAGAGGAGCCAGACTCCTACCTATTTATGAACCCTTCAAGGTGACGAGATCCAACCACCATACTGGAGACATTTCATCCTCTTTTTGAAGTGTCACTTGTGATTTTACCTCTCCTTTTAAAAGTAGAGGAATTGTGTGTCTTATCGAGTTTTAAAGTCAAATAAGATTGATATGAACATTTTTTCATCAACTAAGCTTCAGAAATAAAATTTTAAGTAGCCAAAGCAGTGTTAAAAATTTTCTTCTACCTATGAGATTTCCAATAACAATTATTCAGTTCCTTAATTAGCAGAAATATCAATCAACTCTTCGTCTTTTTTCGACAATCATAGAATTATTTTTTTACATCATTTAATTATATAATCATTCAACACACCATTTGATTTCAATGGAAATTATTGGAATTAAATAATTTCATTTTCACGTAATAATAATAAGCTATTTTCATAAATAAAATTAATATTAAATAATAATATATTGAATTTTAATATCTTAGTTCTTTTTAATAAATTATACATAAGTTAAGAGAATTGTTTCTGAATTAAAATTATTTTCAGCCTTTCGCTAAATGTGTTCAA